>SRMA01025764.1:140185-201464 GCA_007224835.1 Danionella cerebrum
CGTTCCCAAAAGCGCAGCAAGATGGCGTAAATGAGCTTCTACCCCCCCTTTACAGCGTTTCTTTAGGAGTTTTTTTTGCTGAAATCATGTCCCGTAAGCAAGTAAAGAAGACTATGAACGTAGCGGAAGCTTTGGACAAGATTTTTTCCATATTTCAATTATTGTGCCAAACTGTGCCAACATGGATTACGCCTGAACTTTGTTCAATCAAAACCTTTACAGAATATTAGTTTCTTGTAGTATGAACACCAAACTTGCTACAGATGTCCTTGACATGTAGTGGTTACAATTGATTGTGTTTATTTGCTTCGTTATAAGTAAAATAAGGAGATATTGGAGGAAACATGTGTTTTTTTTTTTTTTGGAGTTCATTTTTTGGCCATTCCAACATCAATTACTCTTACCCAGTGTTCTTGACTGTCAAATTAACTCATCCACACCACTCCCCAAGAACCTATCTTCATTTTGCTACCAAGATTTGCAGTTTAGGCCTTGTAAAAGCTGAGAAATGCCTTAAAAAGTAAAAGTATAGGATTTTCGGAAAATAGGCCTCAGGGCTTAAGAGGTTAAAAGCAAACATTTTGTTTGGAGTATTACTTTTGTTTCAACAAACCGCACCGACCAGCTCTTCCCTGCTCCAGAGCAACAAAAATAGTAGATGTTCTTTTTAATTTATAACTTTATAAAATCTGTTAGGAAGGTTTGCTTGGATTCATTTGTTCCCATCAGTCAGAAAGGCTATGAAGCTGTGCCACTAGAATATGCAAATCTCATCCAATCAGAGAGCAGTGTTTAAGGGCACTTGCCTACCCTGAAGAGAAGCTGGGATTTAATTGGTCATAAAAGAATATTTTCTTTCCAAACAAATGTTTGTTGTAAAAATTGAGAAATCGGTATAATTGCCTAGAACAATAAAAATAAATCAGTTCATGGCCCTTTTAACTAGAATTCCTGCAAATACCCAGAGGGTAGAGAATGCATATACAGTGGTACCCCAAGATACGAAACTAATCCATTCCTGGGTGACGTTCGTATCTCGAAGCAAGGTTTACATGTAAAACTTCTAATCCCTGCAACGGCTCTCAGAAACAACAGTAGAAGTAGATGAAAAAATGGAAAACCAGAGAAAAATCAAGTAACGTTTCTTCAGTCCTTAAATCTACACATTGTTAATGTAATAAATGATAATAAAACAGAACAAAACACAAGCAAAATATGTAATACGTACACGAATGTGAATCCTTACCTTGAGAGTGAGGCGACGTGTCGGAGGTGGTGGATTGGATGGCAGAAAACATCACTGCACCACGGATCAAAGTTAACTTTCTCGATATATTTCACGAATTACGAACACCAACACGGTTTCAAGCACAAGCAGAGAGAATACCGAGTGTGTGAGAAGGAATGGAGAGAGCGCGTGTGTCACTGGGTTTCTCTAAGTTGCGCTACAGAACAGCACTTTCCACGTTATAAATGATATTTTTTTTTACGACACCTTGACTCTAACATTTGTTATAGTACATTATTGATAATCTATACGTAATGTATTTTTCTGCAACTTGGATCCCAAGCTGTCAGTGACTGATGGATTTGTCTCTTTCACCTTCATCCACTCAATCACTTGCTCCAATTTAGCCTCTTAAGATTCCATCAGTAACAGAGAAATTATTTGATATGATTCAAAATTAAGTTAAACCTTTTGTTTTTCACAGAAGAAAACATGGCCTCTGTTCGTAAGAAGAAGCGTGTTCGTTTTGGAGCCGCACTCTCCCCAGAATTCTTTGACAAAACCCTCCCTCCCAGTACACCTCTGCAGAAGGGAGGAACTCCAAGCTGTCCTCCATCGTCTACAGGTCCCAAACGCTCTCTACTGAAGACTCCTCAGCAGCAAGAAGACCCTTTCCCTCAGCCTAACTTCAACATTTTACAAAGCTATGGAGCATCTCCAGAGCTGCATACAAGCAGGTCTCGCACCGACTTCCTCTACAGCGATGAAGTTTTTGAAGCATACGAAAAGGTAAAACACCGAACTGTGCTGCAATGGCACCCACGTCTTTAAATAATATTCATTCTGGCCACGCCCCGTTTCTCCTTACAGATCAGTTTCCCCAGTTTGGAGGTTGAGACTCCATCAGAAAATGCTGAAGGTGAGATATGACTCAATTTAAATTTTGCCGTTAAACTACAGTGTTTTTCATTAATAAATCCACTCTGCAGAGGAATCTACACAGCCCCAGGATAGAGACACTGAAGTTATGAACTCTGCATTTCAAGAAGAAGAAGATGTTCCATCAAATTCAGAGCCGGGGGAAACGCAGCCATCTACCACTTCTGATCAGAGCCTCTGCAGTAAGTAAAGCTTTCTTCATGTTGGAAATACAGAGCTGTTTTAAAGCCAAATACAACCTCCTGCTCTGCCCCAAGAAAACAAAATGGAAGTGACTGAAACTTCAATACATTGACTGTGTGATTGAGGCCCATTAGCTCTGTGTAAAGATGCTTGCAGAGAGAAGTCTGGTGCATTATTTCATCCCTTCTCATTATTAGGATGACGATTAGGCAAATTATGGATTAAAGTTTAAATTTCCTAAATAAATCAATGCAATTATAGGCTTCAGCAACTGTCCACGGCACACTGCAGGCTTTGTTCACTTTTTGATTTAAGTACACTCTTCAGAAAGTGACAGTATGTTTTAAGTTTATGTTTTATTCACAATATTTGAAGAACGCCATAACTCCATTTTTGATTTGAGTAAAAATGTGTTTTCTTTATCATGAAATTGTTTTGAGGAAAACATACATTCCCTAATTCAAACTTTCATAAACATCCCAGTCATGAAGATTCAATGATATCAGTAGCCATGTTTCCATTCAAAGATGTGAATTAATTTTTGTAACATCGAATAAATTATTTCAATAGAGTCCAAGAGAACAAAGTTGACGCTTCCTGATTATCTGGCCTTTGTACATAATAACCTGTGTCTCAGAACACGTAGACGAAACGTATTATGCGCAGTCATGTCGTCTTGCTTTTGTAGGCGGGAGAAAGCAGCCGGACAAGACAGTTCTTGGGAGGTGATTATCCCGGACCACTTTGATCTTAAGAGTTTTAGAACGAACAGCATTTCAAATCACTCCGTTTGTTAGTCCACAAATGCAGTCACATCGCACCTCGGTTCCGACAGAGAAACACATTACATTTGTGATTTAATCAGTAAATGCGTTTCCATTTTTTACATTTTTAATGTGTATTTTTCAGATTTATGCACATCTTGTTGTTTTCATCGAGGGTTTTTTTGCGAGTGTGTCATGCTCTGGCTCAAAGGTCATGACAAAAAGGGAGAAAACGAAAGTATGACCACAATAATAACATTTAATAAACAACTCAAAGGCACAAATTTTCCAAAATGCTCAAAAAAAGCTGGATGAAAACGAAACTGGTGATATTAGCCTCTTGACATTAGAGCCGTTCTAAGTTATTCATTTTAATTTGCCACAGAATGTGACGAGTTGTGATGTAAACACTTTTGCTTGATAAAACTTCACTTTAAATAGTAACTTTAATACATGGTATCAATTTAATTTCCTTACCGATTCTGAAAGTGAAACATAAGCTTGTGTCTGTAATATTTTTGTGGAATTGATTTCATGCTCCATTAGATGCTCGAATGGCGAATTGGAAACGATGTTGTTAAATGTCAGTGTGTTTCTGGGTTGTAAATATACGATTGCTTCAGTTAATAACCATTGATTTCTGTTTGGCAGTAGACGATGCTGGTCCTGAAAAGATTCCTTCATCAGACTCCGTCAGTGAACAGCCTCGCTCTCGCAGTAAGAAAAGAAAGGTGAGCTTTCAGATTTGAAAATCTATTTTTATTGTCTGTTTTATTTTGTGAACTTTGGAGGGTTTTATTGAGAGGCGGCCAGAATTTTTCTACTTTACTCGTCGTCACAAACAACCTGAACAGATATGTTTGAATAATGGTGAAAACAATTGTGCTTTATTCCGTTAAATATTTATAGTTTGCTGAATAAAATGGTTAATAAAACTGACATTTCATGTGCTGCTGTTACTGTTTGCCGTTTTAAAATAAAAGTTTGTGCATTTAAAAATCTGATTATACTCTATTCTTGTGATTCCCAAACTTTTTCCAGTTTCGGCAGGTTTCACTTTCAAATTTACTTTTTACTTAGCTCTTAAATCAACTTCAGATTTAAGAGCAATGTCATACTTATCTTTATATAACAAACTGCCATAAATTAATATATTTATAGATCATATTTCATATGAGCTATTTTTAAAAGGTAAACAATACCAGGAGCTTGAGTCTACATTTTTCCTTTAAAACCAGCATTTTTGTGATTTTTGCATTAACCTCTTCAGACCTATATATGAACTTGAAATCTAACGTGAAGTTATGGATTGCTTAATTTTGCAATTTTTGAAACTGCTCTGTTTATAAAGAGATAAATCTCTTGAGGGAATCGTTACTATTATACGAATACAAATGGCATGTTTTTTATGTAAAACTAGTTCTTTTGTTTCTTTTTCTTCATGCCAATTACAATTTTTTTTACATGAAACTATTGTTTTTATCATTTTGAAACCTTTGAAAATGACAAAAATTACTGTATTTGTGGTTGCTATGGCAGCCATCTTTGATAAATTGTTGACCAAATGTGCCGGCTTGCACAGAAATCTGACTCAAGTACACTCAAATATTTTAAGACCTAAAACAGCTAACAAACTCAAATTTAAGGCTTAAATTTTATTTATTTATTGTTTTTTGTCAGACCCTGTGGAAACCCTGCCCCTGCTACTAATTACTCATAAGTTCTGCATTCAAAACCATTTGTTTAATGTTGCCAAGTGTTAATAAATAATTACATTTCAGGAAACAAAACATTCACATAAAATTTATTCTGTTTCTTTATCTACAACTCTGGGAATTTTAAAACCTTTATAAGATATTGGTGTCATTTTGTTACTTTAGCTGCAAGTATTGTTTACATTTTTAGATATATTTTTTTACAGTGTTTAAACTTATAGCAGTTTGTTAAACATGAATATGATTCGTAATGGTCTTAAAAGTCTTACATTTGACATTGTAAAACCTGTAGAAACACTGTGATTATATGAGGTTTTTTTTTTTTTTATTAATTTCATCTGTCTTTAGTTCTAGGGGGACCTGCACAGCACTTTAGGCAACTTTTTAAAAAGTTCTTTACAAATAAAGTTGAATAGTTATCTACCGAGTTAGTTCCTAAAGCATCAAAAGCTTGAGAGAAAGCAAATAGAAGCTGAATTTGCTTCTGTTTCAGCAACCTGAGGAAAGTAAACCGGAGAGACGGAAAAGCTCTCGCAGCGCAGCAGCTTCTGCTTCAGGAAAGATGAAGGTACGAAGCTTCACTTGGATCTTTGATTTACACCTTAGTAACTCAAGCTGACTTTAAAGTGTCGAGCTGACCAAGAGCCTCAAGTAAAGAACACTTAAGTTGGTTTTAGAGAGTGAGAAGCATTTAACTCTACGTTTACGTCTCAGCATACTTTGCTTCATGTTGTCAGGAGACATTTGGAGGCAAAAGATTCGGCAACAAGAAGGTGGATCGATCTCTGTACGGGAAGAGAGACTACGCCTCCAAAAACCCTCTTCTCAGCCCCATCTTTGAGACGTCGTCTAGTAGCCTCATCGTCACACCAGCTCAGAGCCAGAATAGGGACATAGCAGGTATTTTTCTGTCAATGAACCACTTTGTGATTTCATTTCGTTCCATTAAACGTAAACAAATGGTTGTGTAGTATACACAGGTTCACGTGTCTGCACAAAGAAGCAATTTCAAAGCTACGGTCAGAAGCTACAGCAACAAAACTGATCTTGTTTATTAAAAGACGCTGCTACTCATGATTTTTATAGTTAGTTTAGAAGATTTTATTTGTCATCTGCAGATTGTAGGTGTGGAATAAATTCTATTAAATTTTCACATCACCTAGCCCTACTTTCATTGTTTCATCCTTAGTTTGAGGTGTTTGTTTTGTTATTTTTTCACAGATGCAGAGCAAACATCCACCAACACCGAGGCCATTCCACCCATGGTTAGCCTGGGAACTTCCTGTGCTTGGACGAATGAGAACGATCAGACTTTGAGAGCCGTTGTCACAGACATCTGCTCGGACATGAATGAGAACAGTTTGGAATGTTCTTCTCTGGTGGGAAGAGGAAGCTCGTCTAAAGCCAAACGTCACTCTGGGAGGTTTAATGTTAAACGTCGCCGCAACTCAGGCACAGTCCGGAAAAAGTGTGATTATCCGGCTATCGATGTATCTCTGGAATCAGATGCTGGAGCTGTGGAGCAAGAAACGGAGATCCCAAAGCCAGCGGATGGTGAATTTCATCCTTTGAACCAAGAGAGTCCAGTTCTGGAGACCCATGCTTTAGGAAGCTGTTCGGTTGCAGATGAGGAGCCTACAACAGCGGAGAGTTTAGAGGAGGTGATGTCAACTAATGGAGGACATGAGCTGGACCAAAAGGTCCTGAAAAGTCCTGTTGTGAACATCAACATGGTGGAGGAGAACACCGAACACAGCGAAAGGAGCTTGGAACACGATGCACGGTTCCTGGCTCCCTGGCAGCAGGACTTTAACATCGAGGACATCCTGAAACCGGTTGTGAAGAGTCGAAAGACTGTGCGGCGCAGCATGAGGAACCGGAAAAGCATGGACCAGCAGGGGGCGGGAATGGCCTGGGTGGATCATACCTCCCCAGAACTGGTAAAGCCCGCCCGGAGGAAGACGTGCGGTAGACTCAGTGGAGCTTTTGAAGCTTTCCGCACGCAGGCCCTGGAGGAAACCACACTGAGCCTCGGAGAGTAACCAGTCTGCTGCGTCAGACCGCGGCGTAATATTAATCAAAGACACTTAGTAAATGAATGAATGACCTGGTTTTATGACGATCAATTCTGCTGTTTAAGAAGATTGAATGATTGTTAGTTTATTTCCTCTTATTAAATCTTCTCTTTAATGAATGATGTGGTTGATGGGGATTGAAACATTGGGGACATGAATCCTGCAAATTGCCAGGAGCACAAGCCTTTTTAAAAATGTTAAATTAACTGTGCCTTTCTGACAGGTTTCTGGTTAAAGTGCTGTAAAAGCATGAAAAGGAACCTGTGCTTGAATTGAATCTTTCTAAAGGTTTTGCACCCCCAGCCTCCCTTTATGGAGTTCCACCTGCCACTCTTAACAGTGGTGCACTGCAACAGTAGCCAGCATTGAAAAAATAGATTTGTAATCTCTGAAGGAAACTTTGGATGTTAAATGGTATCAGACGACTTGTAAAAGTGCAGTTAAAAGCCAATCGTTTTCCTGAGCTTGAGGTATGCCACATCGGTTGCTGTGGTAAACCATCTGGTTGCAATGGAGGGCACAGTAAGATAAAATTATGTTCCCCATTGTCAATTTGAGTAAAATAAACCAATCCTGATGTCTCTTATTATTTTTCCTAAGCTGAGATGGACATATGCCATATTGGTTGCTATGGTAACCAGTCTGGTTGCAGGGGGTTACAGTAATATAATATTTCCCAATGTCAATTTGAGTAAACTAAACCAAACCCCTTCCCGTTATGATTTTCCTAAGCTGAAAAAGAGATATGACAAGTTGGTTGCTATGGAGGGGTCAGTGACATAATGTTCTATATGTCCGTACGAGTGAAATAAACCAGGCCCCGTGTTTCTGCGATTTTTACAAAGCTGAGTTAGAGATATCCAAAATTGGTTGCTATGGTAAACAACCTGTTTGCTATAGGGGCGTTTCTAGGGTAAACTGTTTGGTTGCTAGGGAACTGTCAGTGATGTCATAAAAGAGTTTTTACTGTAATCAAATACACTTTCCTCTGTCATGTTTCGTTTCTCATTAGTTTTCAAAGGCCCCTTAGACGAGCCGACACAAGAGGACGGGTTTCACCAGATATTTACGATTCTAGTTACTCCATTTGTCCTTTCCACAAAACTCCGGACACTTCGAAGCAGTCTGGAGGTAATTACTCTGAACATCTGGGGTAGTCTGGCTCCATGTGTTTGTTTACTGGCGTGCACGTTACTTTTTTTTTCTCTGTGAATCAATCCTCAGCAGGGCTCTGGTGCTGTAGAACCGTGGGACGAACGGCACTGCAACAGCGTTTAAATATTTCTGTCCTGTATCAGGCTTCCAGTTTCAGATCCAGGCTCTTACACCTCTGCTGTGCATCATCACTAGCTTTACTCAAATCATTCTTTTCCCTAATGCAGGTTTTAAAACCAATATTCCGAGGTGGATCTAGACTGTGAGCAAACACTGCCATCTGCTGGAAGTATCTTGTCAGACATTCACAAGCCAATGGAAAAGAATGGTTAAATTCTCTTTCATCTACCAGAAACCATTAATAATAAGTGATTACCAAACTATATTTTCCACAGAATCAGAATAACCTTTTTTCCAAGTAAATATCTACTAGACTTTGTTCCCTAGCCTAATCAATGTGAACCAATTGCTGTGTGTCTTCAATTAAGCTCCCATTCCCAACTAAATCACTCCAAACTTTGCTTTATCTTCTAAAATCTATTCATGGAACCTCATTACATGATAAAATGAGTCCAATAGATAGGAGAGTTAATAACTCATCTGCAGATGGCTTCATCACGTGCAGATTTGGAAATTTCAAAGGTGCCATTATAGAACATTATGTGTTTTACAAGCAATTTAAATCCTTAAATGTAATATTTAGTCACATGTGCATAGCAAAGAGGAACCAGTGGGTCATACGTGTTCTGTGTAGTGACCTGTTAGTGAAGATATTTATTGTCAAACAGTGGTGTTTACTCTGTTTTTAAATCATAATGACCACAGAAACTTTCCTAATGACCCTGAACAAAAGTTTACACTCCTTTGATCTGTTAATATTTTGTAACATCAATGACCGCCTGAAGTCTCTTCGGTTGTTGTTGAAGTTCTTTATCCTCTCTGTTGGTAATAGCAGCCCATTCTATATTATTTTCTTTCCATTTTCCGATTATAACTGACCACTATTTATGACCACTACAAAGAACCTCAAACATCCTGGTGGACGGCTACAATGACCTTGAGCTTCATGAAACACAGTAGACCCATCAGCAGATGACACGGCACCCCAAACGATCACTGACTGTGGAAACTTTACACCAGACCTCAAGCTTTCCTCTAGACCCCGGGACCTTGATATTTAAATGGAAATGCAAATTTTACTTTCATCAGAGAAAGTCAGCAGCAGTCCAGTCCTTTTTCTTCTGTCTCTTGTTCAACAGTTGCCTAACACAAGAAACGCTTCCAGCTGCTCTCCACTCTGTGTGGATCTCCACATTTTAAACAGGTTTTGTTTCACAATCCTCTCCAGGGTTTGTTGATTACTTTTGCTTGTACACTTTTTTTCAAGCACATCTTTCCCTCCCTTCGCCTCTCTAGTAACACACTTGAACACAAATCTCTGTGAACAGCAGCCTCTTTTGTGTCTTGTCCTTCTTGTGCAAGGTGTCAATTGTAATCTTTTGGGCAACTGTCAAGAGAGCATTGGTTGTGTAGTCTACAGAACCAGACTGTGAGCTCCTTTGCAGGCCTTTTGAGGTAATTAGGAAATTAGATTGTGGCACCAGGGGTCTTCAACGGACACTTTTACACTATTTTAATTTCCTGAGAAATTGATTTTGAACACTTGGAATATTTACATGTCTCTTTTTGAATGAAATTACTGAAACAAATCACCTTTTTATAATATTCTAATTTTATTAGTCTTGCTTTTATAGAATTTAAAAGAAGTCCCCACAGAGGGCGCTATTTGGTTCTTTTCGAAAACACAGAACCATGACATGCACCCACAGAGTCTTCTGAGTCTGCAAAATATCTCACCTCTCCGTGGGGTCGCTATGTGGATTGTACGGAAACGCTCTTTGCAGGCAATGGCTCATGGCATGTTTAGCAATCCCAGAAGCCCTAAACTTTTCTTGAGTCCAAAATATTCAATATTTCAAACTCACACTTGTTTTTCAGAGGTTTAAACCAAAAGCTACTCCTGAATGAACCTACACCACGACTATGTGGAAAACTAAAAGTTAAGAAGGACTCTTCCGTCAGCTTCGAAGGTGGTTCCGGCTGTTGTTTGGTTTGGTGTCGGGGTTAAAATGATCATGCTAAGTGTTTTTTTTTTCTTCCGCACGTAAAGGAGGGAAGCCCCTCTCCCCCATACTGCAAGCCGAGTGAAGGCAGCTTAGCCCCAGAACAATAGAGTCCTTTGACCAAATTGAGGCCCTTAAGACATGTGGCCTCTTGTCACCGTGGCAACACCCCCCCCCCCACCCCCTTACTAGACAACGTACGAGCTGACAGCTGGAGAAAGACAGACTAACAAACATGAGTCCATCTCACTGAGCCTTCCAAGTCTCCACTTTGTTCGCTCCCATTATTTCCTCGCCCACGCTTGTGCTGCGCATCAAGTGCCTGTCTTCCTTTATTTGTTAATAATGCATTCATTCCAGATCCCTTATCGCCTATCAGCTCCGCCATCCAGAATGATGCTTTAACTAGATCCTTAAGGGAAGGACTCATGTAAAATTGATGGTGAGCGTCTCGTAGCTTGATTAGATTAAAGCACCATGAGGTCAAACATTTTACACCTTGCAAGTGTCATCTTCTCTGTCCCTGAATTATTCACAATGTTTACGGGAGGTTTCCTGTCTGTTCCATTACTTGCTATTGTCACTTTCACATATTCACTGCAAGACTGGGAACACGCCTGGTATTTTTGCCCACGCTCACCTTAATATTTACAGTCCGTCACAAAAGTCTGGTCACTTGTGGAGAAATGCAACTGAAGTGCTGCTGAAATACATTGTTTTATTTTTTAATTCCAACAGTTTTGTAATAATGTTTCAGTGCAAACGAAACTCTCAAAACGTCTTCTAATATTCACAACTTGAGCTTCACTTGTGACTAATAATGGATCAAGCAGGTATGAATAAAAGAACCCCATTGGACTAGGCCTTCAACTAGAACACTCCAAGCATGCCTAAGATTCACCCTGTGACTACAGTGTTGATTATCAAGGTTGACGAGTCGAGTCAAGCACAGAGGCTTAAAAACAAGATTTGAAGAGACTGAAGATGTTTTTGACAAGCCCAAGTTAGGCAGAACCTGGAAGACAGCTGCTCGAGGAGGCCTGAAAATCCAAGGCTGCAGTCTGCAGCACAGCTCCACGAAACCAGGTCACCTGAAGACTGTCTCGGAATGGCCTCCGTGGTCGAATCAGTGCCCAGAATTATTGTTTATTTGTTGTTTATTTTCAAAAATCCAAAAAAAAGCATCGAATTGCCAAATCAAATGAATATTTGGTGTTACAATGGACTACTTGCTCGTAGACTCGTGACTCCTTTCCGTCACAGCGCTCGCTGACTTCCTGTTTGTCATCTATATTATTGGAGTCTGGAGAAAATGTTCCAAAAACATTGTGTTTATCGCTTTAAAAAGACCGCAGAAGCTCATCGCCTGCAGAGTTCAACAGAGCTTCACGGTTTCGGTGTTCCTGCAGATGTGGCAACAGTGGCTCGTCAACATACGCCGAGATGGTTTTTGTCCCATCAGCAAGGCTTTCAGTTAACATTTTTGCAGGTGTCAGATTATTGAAAAGCGTGCATCACCAGGAAGTAACTGGTGGTGTGCCAGTGCTTTTTGCTTGGAATTACTGCACAGTTAAAGCACCAGTGTGTGCGAGCAGAGAGAGGGGCGTGCCGCTGCACACGTACTGATGGATGATTACTGTAACATTCGAAAACCTTCATCATTTGACCAGGCTTGGGCTAAAATAGAAAGAACTCACTAATGAAGGGGAGAGGCTTAAAAAGCAGCTGCATTAGCGATGCGTTCTGCGTGATTTCAGATTGAACTGGGTATTTACGAGGCTGCATATCATTTCAATCCATTTTCCAGTTGCCGTAGGGTGCTTTGGTTGGGTTTTGCACATACGAAGAACATTGGTGCTGTTAATCTTGGGGAAATCATTGGGTGTAGAACGTAGCCAAAGTGAAAGCGTAACTTTGGGAGCACTATTGAGAAGAACGCCGAAGTGCAAGTAGTCCATTCTTTGCTTTCTTGTAGGTACACTAGCCATTTTTGAAGGAACTCTCCTGGAAGGTTGTTCTTTGGGGAACTGATCCAGGTTTCTCACATCCTTAATCCCCAACAGAGATCAGGGTTCGGTGGGGGAAAAGCATGGCTTCCAGTACTTCTTTTTTCTGATTTTATTAATGACTTTTATGTGTGTTTGGGGTCATTGTCCTGCTGCGAATTTGGTTTCAAGGATTCTCTTAAGCTATAGCACAATGGATAAGTATCTTTATATATTTCACGCCATTGTTCCTGACCGTATCTCCAATGCCATTTGCAAAAGTCCAGCCCCAAACTTTCCAGAAACCTCCACCAAGCTGCTCCTCAGTACCTGTTTTCATTCATACGAGCTTTGTTCCAGAGGTTTCTTGCCTGCTACTCTTCCTCGAAGACCATTTTTGGCCCAACTCAAACGTTCCTTGGTTTCACCAGTTCTGACTGGCACTGCTGGACATTTTTAATTTTGGTGGATAATTAGCTGAATGGGATTCATCTGCTACACAAAGTTCCTTGATGACCACTTCATCTACGATCTTCAACGGATCCTCATTTTCTGTGCTTCTTCAAAAAAGCTTGAACAGCACATCTTGAAACTCCTGCTTCGGGTATATTTGTCTGGGAGAAACCTTGATGATGCAGCATAACTACCTTGTGTCTAGTTGCTGTGCTCAAACCTTTGTTTCTCAACCTCGCCTTAGTGGCAAAGTTTGCTTACCCAACCTTTGCACAGTACTACATACTGGTCAATGTAGTGATGAGGATCCCCAAAGAAAATAACAGCTGAACACCAACTTTAAATGCTTAAAAGAGCAAAACCGCGGAGGAAACCAGTCTCAGTGAAAGTGTAAGTTCTCTAAACATTTCCAGTTGAGTTAAAAAACCACAGTGTGATAAGAACCCTTTTGATAAAAACCAAATATTTTTTGCCAATTGCCTAAATAAACGTTTCCACTAAAAGCAAGGAGTGTTCTGGAACTAAATGCCTAGTTAGATGCTCCTGAAGGTGCTTCTGGATCCCTATCTCCCCAAAAGATCCAAAACAGCAGCCCGCGCTTCCAGATCAGGCGTGGTTTATCTCTTTGAAATGTGCTCTCTTTCTGTCAAACCATATTCCTTTCCCGGTGAGCATGTGATCGTGGAGTCTCCATCGGGATGGAAGTCAGTACAGCAGGATGTGAAACCTGAGCCAGATGCTCTATTATTAATGAACGCTCGAGTCTTCAGCTCACACTGCTGCTGCTGCTGGAAGATGACGATGTAAGAACTAACAAATACTACAGACGCTGTCTCACAGACTGGTTTTGTTGCTGAAGCCTGTTGCATTAATCTGACATACAGAGATTACATCAAATCAATTGTACTTTTCTGATACTGGAAAACAAAAATTTACGGATCAAAGGAATGTGCCAAAAATGTGAACATCTAGGAAAAGTCTTTTTCAATCAGTGAAACTTGACTTAGGAAACTTTAGGAACTCCCTGGAAGATGGATGTGTTGACCTCAGAAAACACAGTGGACCCACACCACTAGAG
This sequence comes from Danionella cerebrum, assembly GCA_007224835.1. Taxonomy (NCBI): domain Eukaryota; kingdom Metazoa; phylum Chordata; class Actinopteri; order Cypriniformes; family Danionidae; genus Danionella; species Danionella cerebrum. Next base: position 153,884 of record SRMA01025764.1, read on the forward strand.
GACCCCATACCATCACCGACTATAGAAACTTCATGCTCAGAATCTAGACCTTGATTTCCAACGGAAATGCAAAATGTATTTTCATCAGAGAACATAACTTTGGAGCATTCCACAGCAGCCTGTTCCCTTTTTGTCCTGGCGAGAGACGTATCTGATTCTGTTCTTCTTTCTGGTTAAAGGTTCGTGCAACAAAGCACCTCGATTGAAAACCATGGGCACCAATGGGACCTTACACATTGGATCGAGCGAGTGATGCTCTAATGGGAAAATGATCTTTGTGCCATATGACTTCTTTACTCTTCATGTAGATACTTTCATTGAGATTTTGTTCATCCTTTCATCCTTTTCTTAATCACATCTAATGCCCGACCTTAACATCTCGTACTGTTCTTTGAAACGCTATCCTCTTGTGCTCCATGATCTAAAGATATGAACATCACCATATCCCAGAACACCAGGCCAAGCGTTGGCATGTTCTCTGTACTTGTGGTCTTCTCACTGTGATTCATCAATAAAGAATCTTCTTTTGTACTCCAGAGCGCCAACAAAAAAGGAGTTTCGCACTGATTCAGTTGGCTCTTTTGATGACGTGATGGAGACTTCGTACAGGAAGCAGGATAGAAATAAACGCTCCATAAATACTCAAATTTTGTCAAACCAACCAACCAGGATTTCTTCTATATGTTCTTTGATCTCTTCTTTCCTGCTTCCTGTGTGATATTCAGACAGCTGAAAGCCGTGTCTTGCATTCTTCTTTAGCTCCATTATATTCTATAAAAGCTTCTACACATCAGTCTGAATTTTCATTCCGAAGTTTCATGTGACCTCGATTGAAAACCATAGGCGCCAACGGGAGCTCGCACATCCGACCGAACGAATGGTGCCAATGAAAAAGAGTTTCATTTTGCCAAATCAGATCCATTTTCCCAAGAACGACCAATGAACGCTGGCTCTTTTGATGATGCAAGCAGGACGTAAAAGTACGACTTCCTACAGGAAAGAAACTGCGTGCCACAAATCCTCTCTTTTCTCCAGCCACCAGCAGTATTCACCACTCGACATCCAGAATTTCTTCTGCGTTCTTTGATTACTACTCGGTCATTGTATTTTTTGCAGACTTTTCCAGCACGTTAAGGCCCTAAAAAGGCACCAAAAAAGGAGCAAAAACAACCTTTGGTTCTTGAGCATTACAAATGGGGTACTTTTTGTCAAATTTGACACAAAAAGCTCTCGATTGAAACGAACTGCGCTTCCAGCATCTGGTTCATGGATTCTGTTTCAGAAGACTGTTTGTGAGCGGGGTGTTTGGGGATTTCTTGTTGGGGTTTGACAGAAGTTAAAAGTGTATCTGATTACAGCTGAATTAGTTGAGCACTCGCAGTAGAGTTAATTAACCACGGTTAAGCAGTGATGCCATTAGTTTCTAACTGGGTGACCTGCTTGCACTGAGCCGAGGCAGATTGATCTATTAGATTAGTAGCTGCAAGAGGTCAGAGGTCAGGCTTTCGTCTGCTGTGAAGAGATCTACAGATTAACGTTCCCAACACAGGCCGGAACAGAGACTCTCTGAGAAAAGAATTCATCTTCATGAGCGAGTAATCTTAGGTTATTGAAGCCAGATATAATTCTGTGGAAATAGATACCGCCCTCTGAAAAAAAAAACACACACAAAAAAAGCTGCCCTTTAATTGACAATTTATGAGATCTTTCAGAGAACAGGAGCTGTTTCCATTGTCTCCTGGAAACAGGCTGTAATCCAATAATCCTAATTCATTTTCATGTTATCGAAGCTGCTTTTATTTCATTTGAGACGCTGTCCTCGTGTTCTACAGGCTTTTTGTTTACTCTCAGAGCGGGAATGATAAATAACGGCAATCAGGCAGCCGCTGTAATGCATTCTAGCTATTTTTCTCAGGATCTAATCATATTTAGATTTGCGATATTGAATTAAGACACCTCTTACTGACTTTTAAGATCAGTTTCACGGAGCTTAGTCTCATTATGTTAACAGGGCCCTAAATCAGAGAACGCAGCGTCCGGGGTTAAAATGAATCTGCTTCATGTGAACAGAAAAAACACGAGGAGTGCACTAAAGAAATGAAGTTTGAACCAGCAGACATGAGTAACAATGCACTCCCTGGCCACTTTATTAGGTACATCCTGCTAGTACCAGGTTGGACTCCCTTTAGCCTTAATCCCTTGTGACAGAGATTCAACAAGGAACTGGAAACGTTCCTCAGAGAGCTTGCTGGCTGCACATCCATGATGTGAATCTCCCGTTCCCCCTGTTTCTTCTGGATTGAGATCAGGTGACTGTGGAGAACATTTGAGTACAGTGAACTCATCGTGTTCAAAAAACCAGTCTGAGATGATTCGAGCTTTACGACATGGAGCGTTCTCCTGCTGGAAGTAGCAACAGAAGATGGAGACACTGGGGTCATAAAGGGATGGAGATGGTCAGCTACAATACTCAGGGAGGCTGTGGCAGTTGGTACTAATGGTCCCAAAATGAGTCAAGAAAATATCTCCACACCATTACACCACCACCACCAGCTTGAACTGTTCATACAAGCCCGGAACGATCCATGGTTACATGTTGTAGACACCTTAGCATCCGAATGATGCTAAGAGTCCATCAGCAAGACTCACCAGACCAGATTTTCCCAATCTTCTATTGACCAATTTTAATTAGCCTATCCTCAGTTTCCTGTACTTAGCTGCAGGAGTGGTCTTCTGCTGCTGCAGCCCGTCCGCCTCAAGGTTCGGTGTGTTGCTCTTCTGCAGACCTCGATTGTAACAAGTGCCTTTCCATCAGCTCGAACCATTCTCCTCTGACCTCTGGTATCAACAAGGCATTTGGTTCCGCAATGGATTTTTCTCTTTTTCTGACCATTCTCTGTAAACCCTAGAGAAATTAACTTCGGTTTAAGATGTTTTTGTAAGATGCCTGCCTGACCGTTAGCGACGTACTTGTACCCACTGCCCCTTAGTCACAAGCAGAGCTCAAATCAACACCTGAGAATTATTGTCCCTCAAATCACCTTTCAATAATGTTATAAACCATGCCTTTGCAGGACGTCCTCTATATGGAATTATGATAAATAAACAGAGACTCCTCAAATGAGGTTTTATAAAAGACAGACAACAGAGAGACATGTTTTATTGAACACGAGGGCTCTGTTTACTTCCTGAATCCTGATCGGAGGAGATTGGTCTGGTCCAACAGAGGGGAGGGGGGGGGGGTGTTAAACGTATCTAGTCACTCATTATTTTATTTATTTAAGTCAGGAGATAAATCCGAATCAAGACTATCTTTGCTGATGCTACCTTTTACCTCCAAACAGCATCTATTCTTCACTTGCAGAGTCAGGGATTTTCATAGTCGGGTGTATGGTCCACCAATTTTACCAAACTTGTTCAAATGATCATCACTATCACACATGGTTGAAACCCAATCATGACCTGAAACAGTTACAGCTGTGTAGGATGCCTGAAATTAGGCAAGCAACAGCCAAACTAATACCACGGTTAGGTGGAAAAGAAAGTTTCTAGTCATAAGAGCACAACAACAAAACACTAGGTAGTTATCCTGGAGCAGCATGACCTCTCGCAGACAATGATTTGAAAGCTGACTGGGGTTTCAAGATGCTCCTTTTGAAGAATCCCAAAGAAATGAGGAACAGAGACGCAGTGATTTGGAAAATTGTGCAGGGGATGAGGTGCCTCAAACATCTGTTTTGGAGGCATGTCTCTGGGGTGATTATTTCCCAGCTTGGCCTGGGAGCGCCTCAGTGTCCTCCTAAAGCACAGGTGTCGGGATCCATTCCTGGAGGGCCGGAGCCCTGCAGAGTTTACTTCCAACCCTGCTCAGAGAGACCCACACCTGAAGCTTTCAAACAGCCTGAAGGACCTAACGAGCTGCATCAGGTGTGTTTAGCTGAGGTTGGAGCTAAACTGTGCAGGGCTGTGGCCCTCCAGGAACTGAGTTTGACACCCCTGTCCTAAAGAGTCACGGCGTCGCTGCTTTGACTGCTCTGCCGAAGATCTGGCCCTGGATAATCTGATGAAGCAGTCTTTTCATTTATCTGAGATTTCCTCCAGTTGAGGCTTAAAGTGTACCCGCCTTAATGCAGAAATAGAGACGCTTTGCCATTTTTATGAGAAGCTCTTCTAAGGACAAGAGGCTACTTTAGTTTGCCCAAACCAGTTTATCTCTAACCAGTCTGACAACTTTCTCCAGACCTGGGTGGCAACAATGCCTTTTTAACCACTTCTTTCATCTTCTTTCAGACCATTTCCTGTAAAGCCAGGAAGCAGTCGTTTCTGTGATCTTAACTCAGACCATTAAAATTTGTATCTTTAGCCTCAGTGTCAATCTCATCTTTAACCTCGTGAATACGTTTTGAGAAGGTCTTCCAGGGCTCAGAAGCGGATACCACTCAAAAACAGTGGAGATTCAAGCTTTTCAGAAGTACGCCTGTGGAAGTAAGAACTTCAACTTTGGAGGTCTGACTGAGGGGAGTAGAAGGGGGTGGGGGTGTCCTCCTCTCATGTCAAAACAGGAGAGAGGGAGGAGAGCGAGTGAGACACACTCGCACTTTATCTGCTGGACTCAAAAGAAGAAATGCCCGCCAACTGGCCGAGCAGGAATGTAGAAAGGTCTTGGGTTGCATTGTTGTCTGCAGTGTATCCTGTCCCATAAATGAACACTGTTCTCCAGACTTTATCACATGACCCTGTGAAGATGGTGTAGTTTATGACTCAGTTGCCAGACACCTTTTGAGATGAATAACTTTTAAAAGAGGCTTTTTCAGAATCTGTTTCTTTTCAGGAATCTGACGGTGGGCTGTGCCAGTTTCTTGACTTCTGGCACTGCCTGCCCAGGAACTTGAGCTATTGCCTCTTCGGGAATATTCTCACTGGAGTACAGATGCGTGTTTCCACTGACACGTTATACTATGTGACATGCACAGAGCTCAGTTCTTAAATTTAAGTCCAGAATGGATGTGTGTATGGATGGATGGATGGACTGGGTGTATAGATGGACAGAGGAATAAATGGATGGATGGATAAATGGATTGGGTGTTTGGATGGATGATTGTGTGGTTTGGTAGATGGATCGATGGACAGCATGGGTGGGTGGGTTGGCGGATGGATGGATTGGATGTTTGGATGGACTGATGGCTGGATGGCAGTTAGAACATTGTCGGTTCGAGGCTTGCCAGTGACCTTCCTGGAAGGAGTTTGCATGTTCTGCTTGTGTGGGTTTCCTCCGGTTTCCCCCACAATCCCCAAAACATGCGGCTAGGTTAATTGAACAATCCAAATTCCCCTTAGGTGTGAATGTATGAGTGAATGTTGCCCAGCAAAGGACTGGCGACCTGTACCCCCTGCCTCTCACCCATTGTGCCCTGGAGATAGGCTACAGCAGACCTGTGTGACCCCAAAAGGGAATAAGCGTGTTAGAAAATGAATGGGTGGATGAAAGGATTGGCTGTATGGATAGATGGATTGGGTGTATGGATGGATGGATGGGTTGGAATTAGTTACCATTTTAACCATTAACTGTGTTGGTCTCTTTAAAACATATCATTACAAAGTTCACTGACGGTATCATTTCAGAAATCCCTCTTCAAGTTTAACCTCCATTATAGTTTCCTCAGAAGCAGACAAAAGGCTGTAAGAGGTGCACTTCATGACGGAGGAGTGCCCTTCTGTGCCCTTGAGCGATTAAGAAGGAAAACGTCAGGGCTGAAGTATAGCGTGAATGAAGCTGTCCTCTTCTCTGGGTTCAGAAGCAGCTGTAGAGGTTGGGATGAGGCTGGTAGGTTTCAAGTGAGGTGGAAAGGGACAGAATCTCTCCACCTCGACAAACTTTGCTTTTCAGAACATTAATTTTGACAACACATTCAGTTTTAAATCTTGGGAGGGAACCCAGAGCAAACCCACTCAAGCACAGTGAGAACAAGCAAACTCTTCTCAGGAAGATGTTTTAAAGAGACCAACTCGGGTAAGGGTTAAACTGGTAACTAATTCTAGCCCAACCATCCATAAACCCTATTTATCCAAACTACCAATCAATCAATCAATCAATCAATCAATCAATCAATCAATCAATCCACACACCCAATCCAACCATCCGCCAACCCACCCACCAAAGCTGTATGATCTGACCAATAGGAGAACAGAACTGTTTGTGATTTTCATATCTTGGAATTTTGAAGCAAATTATTTCTCAAGAGACCTTTTGTATCATGGATGTTTCATAACGTGAAGCATTATGTGGAGTACCACTGTATATGCATCGCACGCGTATGAAAGATGTATGTAGTATGCACCAGCAGCAGAGCCAGCAACCGGCACTCACACATTTCCTTCAGGAACTATCAATTTTGACTCATTATCACTATTAATCCGAAATGAGTATTATAGAAAAACCCTCAAGTCATCAGAATAATAATCTTTTAAATCCATATGGTCTATGTTTAAAAGAAAAATGTCTCAAAGTCTCTGGTATATTATGATCTAATAAGAAACACTGTTGGAGAGCCTTTGTGCTGGATGGTGACATTCGAGTCCACCACAGACATCCATGGAACCAGTCATTACTGCTTTTGTCTGTGTGAACCAGCAGCTTCCTGTTGAGACTGGAACTTGGCCAGCTGCCTAACCCAACTCCAGTCCCAAACTACTGCTTCTCTGAAAGAGACACACACCCACCCAACCAACCAACCAACCAACCAACCAACCAACCAACCAACCGTGTCACTTGGAAGTTAAGTGAACAAATGTATTTTGTTTTGTGCTTGTGAAGTCACTTGAGTGATCAGTGTATGATTTGATATCTACCATTGTTCGTTGAGTTTAATGTTGGATTGATGGATTTTCACTCAAAGGCTGTTTGTCACTTTAATATTTTAATGCCCTATTTAAATATTTCAATGTAAACAATGTTTAAATTCTCCTAAAAGCCAAATATTGTTATTTGTCTCTTCCTTCTGACAAAAAACTCTAAACGCTTCTCCAGACTTTGCAAAAACATCCAGACTGGTCTAACTCAGGTTGCAATATCTTTTCAGACTTATAGAATTCTGGGAAATGGCTGAGAATGCTGGGAAGTTTTCAGTTGACTTAACATAGGTCAATCCCATGCAACCTCAAACAACTTTCAAACAGACCACACCTGTGGAGGTTTTCAATGGAGGTTTTGCAAAAGTATTTGAACCCCCAGATTCTATAAGGGGTTAAATGTGTATTAAAATGAAAGAGAATGGTCAATGAAAATATCTTCAAGATTAAGAGAAATTTGGGTTTGTTTATGTTAATCATAATCACTGACAGCTCCCTAACAACCAAACTTTACCCCAGCAGCCAAATTTTCCTAACGCTATCTCAGCTTTGATAAATGATAAAACCAGAGGGTAGGTTTATGTAACTTAGTCACAAGGAAAAATTATGTCACTGACCCCTCCATAGCAACCACATATTCTACCCTGGTGACCAATTTGGCATATCACTATCTCAGCTAAAGAAAATCATAGAGATATGTGGGTTGGTTTAAATCACTCATATTGATTTGGGGAATTTTTAATGTTGTCACATACTCCTCCATAGCAACCAAAAAATCTACCTCGGAAACCAGTCCTTTTTGCTTATAAAATACTTTTAAACTGAACAATTTACAAGCAAACATTTAACATTTCATCTATGTTTACAAGCTTTAGCCAGTTCTTTGATGGTATGGTAGACACTAGTTCATCAAAAAAATCTGAGATGAAGGGATTAGAGATGGAGCAGGTAACACTCTACATGGTTTGACTTTATTGTGATGAAAACTGACTGTAAAGGTGCAAGACCCTCAAATTAAGAAAAGTATGTTTGTGTTTTAAACAGCAATGATGTGCGATTGACAAAGTGAAAAGGGCCAAAATAACTACAATAACAAATATGGCACTCATCGAGCACTCAATTAATAACCACTTTTTATACGTTCCCTAAAAATTTAGAGTAGATTAACACAAAGGTGAGTAAACAGATTTATAGCAAAGAGCCTAACGCCTGCCTAGAATCTTAAGTTACAGGGCAGTCCCTCTGGAGCAACCTGGGGTTAAATGCCTCGCTCAAGGGCACGATGATGAGAGTACAACATCCTATTCTCACCCGGTCTGATCTTTACCCACATTTAGAGAAACCAGTGACCTAACAGGAGAGTTTGGTCCTTTAGGAAGCTCAAACACAAGGGTCAGAGGATTTTTTTTTCTAAAATAATGATGGAAACCCCAAAATTTTATTACTATCAGATTTTTATCAACCTTGGCGCATTCTTGGAAAGTCGTCCATATTATTATATTATGATAAAAATCAACTAATATCCATTTCTTGAGCTTTCTTGTTGTTTGCCATTCAAAAGTCCCAATTTTAAAGAATATGCAAAAAAATACACAGGTCCGTACAGCTCTTGGATCGTAGTTAAGCTTCTGTGTGTTTTTTAAAGTGGGGTTGAGTCAAAAGTTAACATAATAATGAAACGATGATGGTCTTTATTTAATTTCTGAAGTGTGTGCTGCAGGGCATCAACAGCGCGCCCACACACTGTTCTAAAGTCTATGTGATGCTGTTGCTAGCTCCTCATAGTAAAGCTTTATTTATTTTAATATGAGTGTGTTTCTATAGCGATAGAGCTGGTAGCACCCCTCCCTCCTTCAGAATGTGCAATATGACTTAAACTGGAATTCATTTTAAAAGTTTGCTGTACTTTGTGTGGATGTGAAAATCAAATCCATGAATGTTTTATTACATTTCAGAAATCAAATTGACATATTTATAATTAGATGCGCTGAAGGCCATTTTATTAGGTACACCTGTCCAGCTCTGCAGAGATCAGCTAGTCACATGGCAGCAACTCAATGTTTTTCATTTCAAGCCTTTTAGCTGGAAGAGTAGATGACTGGATTTATCTTTTATTAGATTGTTAGACATTAAACTTAAATGTAATATTTTATTAATGTTTACATCAATAAAACAAGGGACATTCATTTAAAGCAGTCTGAAATTATCAAACGCTGCTGTTCAAAACTAAACACACTAATTTGTTATATCATTTCCAAATGTTTCTTTTCATCTTTGCTTATTAAAAATAGAGTTCTTGAGTCTTTTTTACTCCTAGAAGTTTTCTCGGAGACACTGCAGCATTTTACCCCCCTTTAACACCATCCTCCAAGAATAGTTACATTTTTTTTTTAATAATTTTTTTCAAGAGGACTCCAAGTTCAAGAATCGCATGTTAGCAGTTTGATGTGCATAGAGCAGCATCTAGTTCAGCAAAAAAGAAATCTACACAGATAAAATCCTTGCAATCGAGGGGTCTGTAAAAGTTGAATACTTTCAAAAGACACTGCAGGATTTTGAGAGCATTTCAAGTCAAAACTCTTTCCTTTCCATCATCACTGTCTTTCCAATATGCTCGTGTGAACGTGGATTTTCTGGTTTAGCAAACATGAAAAATGTCATCTAAGAGAATTTAAGATTCAGTTTTTCTCAAATTGAACCAGAGCTGTGTGCCCAAGAACATCCATCGCATTAGTGATCGTTTCAGTAATGAAAGTCAATATACCCGACAACAGTGATATTTCTAATAAAAATTGTTGGTGAAAAACAATCAACTGTTCAGTATTCATTTCAGTATTTTGTGCATGCTGTATCTTAATTTTATAGTGTATATAATCTATATCTATATAGTCTATAGCTGTATCTTAATATATAGTCGCATAAGGTACTTGCCCGAGGCTGGGGTATGTGGCTGGAAAAAGTTGGGTACCACTGATGTAAGGGATATTGGACCTGGGTTGGGCAGCTAGGATGGCTGGCTGGTGAAAATTTCCCTTATTTGTACCTCGAAATCCTTACCGATATGCTTAGAACTTTATAAGAAATCTAAAATTGATTTCTCTCAAATGGTTATCAATTATCTGTTTGCACTTGAGGGAAAAAAGCCCATGCGGTTCACCTGTTATCTGAACTGGGGAAATTAACTACCATCAATCCCCTCAGGGGATGATTTACCAGTCCTTGTTTGTGTGTTGCATCCTTGCTCCCTGAATCAAAACATTTGCTTTGTCATGAGCTCATGCGTTTCCAGCTTATGCATTTTTCACAGCAATGTGATTTCTCATGGAAACAGGGCAGGAATGGCTACGCAGAACCCCGATGGGAGGTGTGGAGGGGCCGTCTTTGATCTTTAAATACCCTCTAACATTAAAACCACTCTGATTCCGTTTGCTTCTGCCAAGGCGCGCCTGCACCATGCAGACGTTCCCTTAACTTGCCACATCGCCTTTTCTTTTTTCCGCTTCACCATCTGTCCCTTTCTTCCATTTCACGCAGAAGCGACTGAGATTCGCCCTTCAGATGTGTGCAGCCGTATCCCCCCGCCTCCTTCTCCTTCTCTCTCTCTATGGTTCTCCTCCTGCTGCAGTTCCTTTCTTATCCCATGCTTCTGCTTCCCCGTCTCCGGTCGGCACCACGCAGACGGTCCCTAGCGCGGACTCTTCCCCCTCCCCCACCCACAAAGCTCCTGTTTCACTCAAAGATGGCGTCAGCTCTGGAGCCACTGCTCTCTGGCTACATTTTTCGGGCTTGTTGTTGTGTGCGTTCCGAGCGCTTTCCGCCACCTTCTTTCCGGAGACTCGAGCTGGTAATCTGGTAAGTAATACGCAGCTATGCGAAGCGTTTTAAACGGGTATCGGTTCGTGTGCCAGAAAGGGACTCGTGGTTCTGTCTTTCAGGGAAGGAGCGGGAGAAGGTAACGTAGAGGGAACGGGGGGGTTCGCGGAGATGAAAAGGGGGAGGGCGGGGGGAGCTAGCCGAGGCCTAACTATTTCCCTCACGGGCCTCGTCTCCTCCGCAGAATTTTGGGCTAGATGCTGAGGGTGGGTTAGAGGTGAAGGAAGTAAGGGATAAAAATGGTGGAGCTCAATAAAAAGGAGTCTACTGTTGACGGTTGTATTTGTGAATCAAGGCCCCGTCAGACGTTGGCGCGAGGGAATGGATGGATCTTGGCGTTGTTTTCAACGGTCAAAGCGCGCTAACAGCGGTAGTCAGGGATACGGCCGTTGTGTTTTGATTGTGCCGTTAATATTTCTATATATACTCGAATACCAGTCTACAAAACGTACGTTTTCGCTTGTGATTAGTGTGAAATGAGACGGATGATGGGAGGAACGGAGGAAACAGTCTCCTTAGTTGCACGTTGCCTGTGTTTTGGAACTAGCGTTAACAACATCCGCTCAGTGCACTGACTTCATCACATCTAAGTTACCATTGTTTGTAATGGAAACTGTGGTTGAGTTACATTTTCTCCAGAAGGTGATTTTTACAACCACTTTCCACTAACTGACGACACTTTAACGGTTTGTTTACATTTTCGCCGTTACAGGTTCTCTGCTTGTGTTTACACTTAGCCATGTGTTGACTCCTATTAAGTGTTTTAGTTTATGTTGAAGGTTGATCTGAGATTGACACAGCTTTACAAATGCTTTATATGTATTCTGTCTGGTTTAACAATGTGCTTAAATGCAGTGTAGTGTTTGCTCGATATACCTCGGATTTAAAGTTGCAGTGCAATGCAACCGTTTAGGCAGGTGTGAAAAATGCTATAAACAAAGAATGCTTTCAAAAATCAAGTGTTTATTAATGAATGAAATGCTTTGAATTAACAAAAGAAAATCTAAGTAATGTCAGTTTTTAGTTGTCTTCAAAGCTGCATAAATTTGTTATAAGAATACTTGCACCCAGTATCTGAAGGAACTCTGCTGGTGGTTTTTCCAAACATCTTGGGGGGCTAACTTCATATCTTCTGTGGATGCTCCTTTTATATCCTTCTGTCTCTTTATGTAACCCCAGACACACTCGATAATCTTCAGTTCAGGACTCTTTGTCTGAATGACTTTGGCTGTATGTTCGGGGTCATTGTCCTGCTGCAAAATCAATTTGGGGGCACTCATACTGGTGGTATTGAGTAATGTAGGGCTGAAACAATTCCTCGAATAACTTAATTACAAAAAGATGAAGACAAATTCTTCTGCCTCAAAGGCTCTATTAATTATTTGTAAAGATTAAGTTGGTTTTGTCGCACTGATTTGTGCTTTACTGCGCTGACGCACTAGGTGTACGTCACCAACAAAGCGAAAGAGGACGGTGGTGCTTTGATCTTCGTTATTTTTTTTTCTTAGTGAAAACTAACCAGATTTTGAACTAGGGCTGGACGATTTGACCTAAAATAAAAATATCGATTAATTAAAGGTTTTAGCTCGATTACGATTAATTTGGTTTTATTTACTCTCACAATTATATCCCATAACGAGTTTTGTAAAGTAAGGCCATGTCCACACATACCCGGGGTTTTTCCTCAACATTGTACAAATAAAAATTCATCCACATGTATCCATTAAAAAAAACGCACCCTCACAGACACTCAAACACCCCAGAAATGCTGTAATGGCTATACCAAACAAACAGGTTGCAGTCGATTGCTGGGGTTTTAAAATTATTATTTTAAATAATAATTGAATAATTTATTCAAATGGGAAACGCGTGCATGTAATCCTGTACATGCTGTAAGCCACAATCGTGGAATAATCCGCCATTTCTCTGTCTGTTGTCAATTCAGCAGTGACATAGTGTGACCCCAAAATCTCCACCCCCCTCGGAGACATACTACTCTGGTTATCCTGTACACATGGACCCAGAAAGCCGAGCGTTTAAAATATGATTAATCTTGGCATTTCAAAAATGCACGGTTATATTCAAACGGATCTGCGGTTACGTACGGACAGACAGCATAACTGTAAAAAAAATACCCGTTTTCAAAAATGCTCACGTATTGTGAGAGCTATTTTAGAACGAAGGGTGCATTACTTTATTGAGGCAGGAACTAACAGACTTGTTCTATGCTCATATTGCCATGAACCTGTCAATTGCATCTCGTACGTCCCACCAAGATTTTCTCCTTCTTTGCATCACATGATACCCCTTCTACATTTTGGCCAAATGCACTGGGTTTGAGTGGGCCTTAGGTGTACTCCGTAACTGTATTTACGTTTTACTTCTCTGCATCATAATCAGGAAATCTGAGGCACATTCCTCTGTAACTTTAGCGCTCGTTGTTGGTCAGAAAAATTGCAGTCACAAAATTGCTTTTTCCACTGACCTGTTTAGCAATGGGACGGCTCAACTGGTCAGGCTTTTGTACCTTGTGATGGTACTTGACACTCATCTGGGTGAGGTTCTAAAAGCAGGCTTAATCGGGCCACTTTGATCCTCTCTCTGATTGTAAAGTAAAGAGTAGCAACATCATGTTGACCACCCTGAAGAATCATCACTGTAAAACGTTTGAGCACTATAAATCAAAGTGCCAAGGCACTACTAGATGTTGCTGGAAACATAAATTGGAACAATGGGGAGTAAAGTAAAAGCCATACCTAGAGTAAAGCTGTTACTAAAATCTGGTGGAAAAAGGGCAGTTTAAATTAAATCGGTGACTTAAATTCCGAATTAAACTTTGGTGGTTGTACCAAACAAATCCTCTACTATTTTGAGTACAGTGACATTCCTAAAGTATTCCTTTAAACTGTATTAGAATAAGGAATGCCCCATAATGGATTTCTATTTAAGGTTGTCAATCCATGTTTATTCTTTTACTATCTTTATAATATTTATCTTATCTTTTGTAGGAGCACTCTATGCTCTTACACTTCAAACACAGACTCCCTGATATCCGGTAGAACCAAAGGCGTAGCATTAATTCTTGGTTCCTTTAAACATAAACCAGTTTAAGACTTTTCTAAAGTAATAAAGATACAAAAAAGATAAAGGTTTGTTTTGTGTTGTGTACTTTTCACTTATTGCAGTTGGTTGCCATGTGTTCTGTGCCATTTTTAACATTCAAGCCTTTCATTGTTTGTGTGCAGGCTGCAGGAGCTTTTGACGAATATTCAGTAAGAAGATGGTCAGCCAGCATTGCTTCCCAGAGTGAAGAATCATTTAGCAGCATTAGAAGGATCTGTGACAAACGGCTGGATTACACAACTGTCAGAACACCATTCACCAGAAGAAACAAAGACCTTGAAGAATTCTAAACCACGATGCTCCGTCTAAATGGATAACACCAACACCCTATTGAGTCTACCTAACTAACTGTGGTTGAGTCACAGGTTTATTACATTTGATTTGTTAAGGTTTCCTGTTATTGACTTATTGTTTTGTTGTGACTACCCCCAAAAGAAGGGCTACTGGGTTGGGGTATCTTTTCAGGTTTGGGGGGGATGTAGGGAGCCTATGCTATGGTGATCGGCTCCCTCGCTAACTACTCCTGCTTAGGCACTGAGAGATTTACTAAACCTTCAAGGGACAAAGGATAGCCACCTGGAAAAGAGAGAGGAGGAGGACGACAACAACGGGGCAGCGCCAGGGCTGAGGCCGCTGGGTGCTTGCAAACAGTTGTGAAAGTTTGTTGGGGTTAGGCCCAGCACCATTACAGCAGCCATGGTGAAGCTGGCCAACCCGCTGTACACTACGTGGATCTTGGAAGCAATCAAGAAGGTAAAAAAGCAAAAACAGAGGCCGTCTGAAGAACGAATCTGCAATGCAGTGTCTATGTCCCATGGGCTCGACCGCAAGACGGTCTTGGAGCATCTTGAACTCAGTGTTAAAGATGGTTCTGTCCTCAAAGTGTCCAACAAAGGGCTCAACTCCTACAAGGACCCTGATAATCCAGGACGTTTACCATTTTCAAAGCCCAAGTTGGGAGGTAGTGGAGGGGGAAGTGGAACTGGAGGAGGAGGAGGAGGAGGATGTGTAGGGGGAAGTAGTTCCACCAGCACCTCCAGCTCCAGCAAGAAGCCAGGCCTGGACTGGAATAAACTCATAAAGCGTTCCCTGGAAGGGCTTCACGAACCTGGAGGTTCATGCCTGAAAACCATTGAGCGCTTTCTAAAATGCCAGGCAGATGTTGCAGGATATCTGTCAGGCAGTGGCTCAATGGGGCCGGGCATTTTCCACCAGCAGCTCCGGCTTGCTCTGAAGCGGGCGGTCTCACACGGACGGGTGGTAAAACATGGACCTCTTTTTCGTTTGGTGAGCAGGAGTTCACATAATGATGGAACGGGGTCCGTGTCACTAGAGTCTCTTCCTCCTGTTCGTTTGCTTCCTCATGAGCAAGATCGGGTAAGTGGATGAATCTTTCAATTCATTGTTTTGGTTATGAGACTTGTTCTTTCTATTCTTTTTTTTCACATCATTTGTCATCTAGTTTATTGGGTCTTAAATTGTGCAAGTTGCCAAATACTATTAAGTAATTCGATTTCATTTTTAATCTGCTTTTCCCTCAGAATTTGAAAAATGCTTCACATGAAAAATGTGATATTCCTTTAAAACAGACAGTTAAGGTGTGTTTGCAGGGTGTGTTCAACTGCAGATTATTGTTCAGTTGTTGGGTTAAAACAAAAAGCAAAGGAGTATAGAAGGTAATCAACTGCTTTCCTTTTTTGGTCATTGGAATTTTTGGAAAAAATAATCATTGCCTTTTAAAGAATTAAAGAATATTACCTATTATAAGCCCCTTTAAAGACTTACGCAGATTAGTAACGTAAATCATTTGCTGCACTCATTGGCCAACGGTATTTATTGTTTCTGCCTGAATGACATGCTCCCTTCTAGATTTGGGGGATAAATGAGCATTACAAAATTAACAACAAACTATAGATAAACCATTAATCAGTGTGTGTAAATAATGAAATTTATGAGGATTTAAAAAAAAACAATTGTGCTTGATTTCCCGTTAATATTGGGGTGCGGATTAAAGATTGTCCTCAAGGAGGTGATGACGACTTGTTTAGAATGCGTATACATTCAAAAAGAGCATAGGTTTAGACATTAGCCAGGTTATTCATCATTCCATGTTTATCACCATTTAGGGAACGTACCAAAATATAACAGTTATCCAGCTTCTGCTGGAGGAAATAACAGGGTTTGTTTACGAGTTCCAAAGAAGGCACAAGATGGTTTTAATTTGAAAATTTCAAGTTTTTATACATGGTGTAAATCCAAGGTTATTTTTGCTCTGTAGATGCTGGATTAAGAGACAGATAGAGACAGAACTGCAGACATACAGGCGGCGAGAGCGGCACAATGCACACCCACTTTTTTGTAACCTGATAAATAGCAGCTCTGCCTTATGCTCCCTAGAGGCTAAACACACACCCACCCTCCCCTCCTATCACATCTGATATGGGTCACGTCCATGATGGGCACTACAGGGTGTTGACTGTCAAAATGATGCCATGCTAAATTTGAGCTTGGCTAGCAGCTGTTTAGGTCTGTGTTTTGATCCGGGAACCTGATGTTGAAGCCACAAAGGTTCACCGTGTGTGTTGTGTTTGACTCCGGTATTAAGGTTTCTACAAGTGGTTGAGGTCACATGATTACTCTAGGCATGTGTGGTTGAAAAGAGGCTTAGAATGTGCTTTTATGTCTGTTGTGGGGCGGATCTGTTTAGTGATGCCACATTTCCTCGTTGGGATTCTCATGATTTACTGGAAGTCAACCACTGCAGGGAAAGATTGAGGAAATGTGGGAGTGAACATATGATGTGGTGGTCCTCCTCTGGATGAATGACGTGAATTTAAGTTGTTTATTTATTTATTTATATGTTTCCCATGGACCAGTTCGCATTAATTATATCAGGACAGGAGGGTGTTAAAAGAAAATGGGGTGAGCGAATGAGAGATGTATTTTCCCCCTGTGAGGGGGAAAGATTTAAAAGTGGGAAGAATACCGAGCTAAACACTCTATATCAGTTTGTTACAGTTCATGCAGTATAGATTTGCAGTTTGTACATACCTACACACATATATACAGACTATACAGAATACCTACCTGATCATACCATGTCCATTTGATAGTTCGTACAGCACAGTTTATTTAATACAGATGATGGATCATCGAGGGGGAGTGGACAGAGTTCCACATTTCCTTGTACGCTGTAAAAATGCATACAGTTAAAATATATCTGGCCATTCAGTGAGCTCAGCAACTGACCAGTCAGCGATTAACAGGAAGTTTGTCACACTTTTCTTTCCAACCAGAGAAAGTGTCACCTTGGTCTGGTTTTAGAACATTGTCAAAAAGGTTATGAAAAAAACGTATTTGTGCAAAACCAGCGATTTGACATTTTTGCGTACATCTTGGGCAAACTTGCTTATTGAACATTGTGTACGCTGTGAATAATGCTGTAGTTGTTCCACCTTTCCTTCGCTGATTTGATACTGCAGTTGCTAAAATGCATAAACGGAACACAGTAACTCCTGGGTAGTGTTCTTGTTATCAACAATGTGACATCAAGGTACTGATGCAGAGTTTGTTGAAATTATTTCATATTTTAATATAGATCACAACCAAATCACAGCACCAGATCAGTCAGGTTGTACGTGTGCGCCAAAAATATCAAAATGTGAACGCAAACCTTACAAGAACAATTTGTTATTGGGTCCGGAACAAAGGACAAACGGACTGAATGAGAGGTGAAGCGTAATGGTTCAACAAGTGAACCAAGAAAACTGAACTAAAATCTATGTAAGATTATGTTTCTGGTCATGGTTTAAAGTAACAAACTCAAATTCTCGTGAAAAAGTTTTTCATCCAAGTGCTCCGGTTTCTCCCCAAAATTACGAATGTATACACTTTAGGTGTTCTATTTTATCTACAACTTTGACTGAAAAGATATTAAATATATACTTCCTAAATTCAATGTAGATGCTAAATATGCTTCTTAATTTAACATAATGACGACTTACAAAAATTCTTTAATCCGAACAAAGGCCATCATTCTGTGAAGCTGCCCTGCAGCAACTGCACAAAATAAATACATTTGATTTTCCTTGTTTTCTATGTGCAAGTGTGTTTTTTTGCTTGATGCAGTCAGCACAGTTTTGTTCCCGGTTGACCACCTTTACTAAATATGCCCATCCAGCTTGTATAAGATGACTGAGAGTTCTACTTCAGTGGCGGGGACTGTATGTGACCCTGATATGGAGGGGCAGTGTCTGTAGTCGACACACTCCTCAATTTAAACATGATCGCAGACAAGCTCGCACGTTTTTCCTCTAATAGGGGGTCAATGCCAGGTCATTTGTGGGAAGTTGGGGGGGGGGATGGGGGGGGTTGGTTCTGGAGTCAAACAAGGGGCATGACGATATAGATGGGAAATCTAATAGCGTTTTGTGGGTTATTATGAGAGAGTGTTTATATATAGGACATTAAGTGGGTTGGTCCTGATGAGAGTGTTTTGTGTAGGAGTCAGTAGTAAGAGGAATGGGGGCCTCGTCTTGCCCTTTTGACAGCTGAATGCTCCAGGGTTGAACGAAAGTTCCTTCGGCGGTCATTCTGGGGACGTGTGAAAATTCGAAGCTCTTATGATATGAGTTGAAACCATTTGGACTCTTATTTGTGGAATTGATGGAAGTTAGCTATGGAAGCGGGTAATCACTACTGAGTAATCAGATTTAGGCAAAGCGTGGCTAGCACTTGAAGATTGAGGTGGCTAAAAGTTTAAGCTTAATAGAACTCAAACTAGTGAGTAATGAAATACCACCCCCCCCCCAAAAAAAAAATGTCAAGGTTAAAATTAGCGGTATGAATTAAAAAACTTTTCATAGCGGTAAACGTGTTTAAGGATCATGCGGAAGCGCAAATGGAGAAACTGTACAGAAGACCAAAAAATTACATTTAAGCTGCACTTTCGAGATTGTGATCATTTAATAATGCTGTGATTGTCTACGGATAAAATAGTTATGCTCTGACTGGTTGATTTGTTTGTTGCTGTGATTTCTTGTTAAAGTGAATTCTTTTAGGGCTGCTTGTTTTCTTTCTGGACTACCAAACCAGAGTAATATCTCCTTGAGGGACTCAAAAAAAAAAAAAAAAAAAGTAAAATATAGCAAGCCCGGACTCAAGCTCATGTGGTTTTGTTCATTTTGTTTTCATTTTCCCAATGTAACTACCTTTATTATTAAAGTATCAATCTGGCAGCCTTACCGTCAAAACACAGTTGCTTTGTATCTAGTTTATAATAGTGGAGTTAGGTTATGCTTTAGCTTTTTGATTTTCTGTAGAAATTGTTAGCAAGAAAGTCGCGCAGGAAAAATTTAAACCAGCACATGCCTAGCTCCTAACCGTGTCTGTAATTGGTTCCAGCCACTGGCAACAATGAACTTGAGCAGTAGTAAATGAATGAATGAATGGATTGAATCTCATTTAAATGTTTTAAATTTTAAATGTTCTCTCATCAAAAGAGCCACATCTGTCTCTCGAGCCATAGGTTATACCACACAAAAGTGACTGTTTGTCTATGCTTTAATAAAAATCTAATTAAAAAGGTAGAAATTACTGTTAAAATGTTATTGTTTACACTTTATAAGCAAACTTCCAAAGGCAGTTTACCACCTATTTTTGGCCGACACTACTTGATTGTTTTGTTCAGGACAAGTCAGAACAAGTAGTGAAACCTGGGCAGTTTGCGGACACACCTTGAATTCAAACAACTCTTTCACTCTTCAGAAAGACCAGCATAACAACTAGGATGAGCAACCCATTCAGTGGACGGTGTGTTCAAGCGTAGCTGGCAAACACTAGAATGCCACAAATATTTTAAATTGGACTTTTTTTAATGAAGCACTGAAAAAAAAACGCCACATGAAATCAACGTGTTCGTTTTCCCCCATTGTAATGTAGCCTTCAGTTTGCTCGAGGTAGGCAAAGCTGAGCGCATGCATGCGTGGGCAATCCCACCCTGGAACCCAAATGAGTGGACAATGATAAAACAAGACCAGCTGGGGGAGGGAGAAGAAAACCTACTGTCGTTGTATCTGGCTCGGTCAAGGTTTTCATTAACGTGTATTTCATTTCTGCGTTCAACTGAATGAACCCATCACCCACTAATCTAAACAATCAATGAAGAGAGAGAGAAAGGGGCAGAAGAGAGGGAAGAAAGCAAGGGATGGCAGACATCCAGACGCAACAATCCAGTCAATGCAAAGATCAGTACAAGCTCTCAAAGCCTCATAAATTGTTTGACAGTGGGAGTTCCTATTCTTAAGCCTCTTGCACACCAAACAGAATCAGTTTTTACTTGCAAGAAGTTACCTGCTTAAAAGTAGATTTTCTTTCTCTAGCAGCCTTTCACTGAAGCACAAGCAATAACACACTTTACAGATTAGGCACCTGAAAACTCTTGGCTGTTGTCAACACCACACAACCAATCAACATCCATCTTACAATGAATACTTTTCATACCTACAAACGTGATTTGTGTTATTTTTTTTTTCTCTTTAAGAATGAACGTCCCGTGATAAACTGTTTAATATACATCTAAACATCTGGGAGTAATGCAGCAGAGAGCGTGAGGCAAATAATGTTCAGCCTTGTTGGGCTGAAATCCATCACATGATATGGCCATAGTAGGTCATACTGGGGTCAAGAATGGGATTTGTGGAATTGCTGATGCCCGAGCAGAATAATGTATTTTACAATAAAAAAAATAAAGGAACATTTGTATTTATTTTCCAAGGTAGTGTTTTATTAATTTTTGAGAATATTAACCCTTTTTCCAAATTGGCAGATACCACCTTTAGCATAGCTTGGCATACATCACTAAATACGATTAGGCCATTAGCAAAATAAGCTTTCTGTTTAAATTTGGACCATTTACAATTACTTGTAAAACTATTTGTATATACATCCTGACCCTGGTGCACATGGTGTAATCGATGTAAATAAACCAATTTAAAGTCTCATGGAAATACAAAGGCATGTTGCTCTGTTGTGTAATTGGTTGTAGATGATGCCTCTACTCAAGTTTCCAGCTCAGGACTAAATCTTTTAGGATTTATACATTAACTTGAACCATTTATTCAAACAAGACTGTTTTTTGGGATTTCTCACACACTGTGGCTGTTCTCCTGTTAAAAGGGCCATAGTACTTCAAAGGCATAATGGCTCATGTCAGTAATGAGATTTGTTGTCAACAGTTGCCATTATATATATTTTTAATACGTCAATTCGCTGTTCAGCAAGATTTTGCACTGATAACAAATGACCATTTTCTTAAAACATTTATTTGTTTGTTTTATAACCCCCCCCCCCCCCCTCCCGTTACTCAGAAATTATGAATCTAGCAAAACTTTTAGTTCAAATTATTAAATGATGCCCATGCTTTTTGCAAAATCGGCCCCAAAAATAGACAAATCAATAGTTCGTCAAAGTAGTATGGTGATTTATTTTGTTTTTATGAGGAAAACCGGTTTCAATCAAAAGGTCATGAACACATTCCAAACCACCTATATTTACTACATGGCAAGGTGGAAAAGCATTGATTATTATAAAGATCACAACCAAGAAATATTTGCATGGAGGATTAAAAAGACCAATCAAAAAGTCTGTGGTTGTTCTTAAAACCACAATGAGCATCTTTGTGTTCTTGTTGTGTTCGTGGTTAGCTAATGTCACCCCAGAGCTCTCAGGACAAAAAGACTAATGCTGATTACATTTCAGACATATAATCAATGTCCAGGGCATTTTGTATGCACATCTCCATTTTTTTCCACACTCCTTCACAACAAGCTGTTGACCTCTTTCTCCCATCTCCACACCATTCTAAATACATTCTCTCAGGTCTAGAGCCAGACTTTTTTTATCAAAATGAATTGGTATTTAAATACCCTGATTACATTTTGAAATGTAAAGCATCCGTTTATGATAATGTGAGGGAAAACACTTCACAGTCTATAAATAAGTGCGTTTTTGTTCATTTATGTATTTTAAGACTCAGGGTGTCTTGAAGAAGAAGAAGAATAATTCAGATCCCATAATTCAGGTTTCTAGGCCTAGATACAGTGACCGGAGGTGATGTCATGAAATGAATCTCACTAAGCCCTTATAGCGCCCCTAGGGTTTAAGAGGAATCACTGCATTGAATATAGTTTATGAGACAGTTATCGGTCGGTGATCGATCGGTTATGTTTGTTTATGTTCCGATATTCTGAAACATGTCAGTCATGTCTGCTGCTGTACAAATATCGATAGATTTTGTCGTCTAATGCTTTTATTTTGATCTGATTCTGATGAAGTGATCAGCTGAATGTCTCACTCCAGTCAAAAAATGGCCAGGTTAATCTTCAAATTCATAAAACAAGCTTTTGACCTGTGGGTCACTTTCATCCTGATCCATGTGAAGCAGTTTGTACGGGTCACAGACCAGCTGAGATCCATTAAGGCCCTAATCAGTTTTGGCACTATGTTGGCATGTGTTGTGGTGTTCTTATCGTACGGTTAATGTCTCTCTTCTGTCCTTTTTTGTGTGACTGAGCACATCCATTCATTTTCCAACCCGTTTATTCCCTTTTGGGCTTACGGGGGTCTCCAGTGCACATCAGGCGAGATGCGGGGGTACACCCTGGAGAGGTTGCCAATCCATCGCAGGGGAACATTTCACACACAAATTCACACCTAAGGGGGAATTTAGATTGTTGAATTATCCTGCCGCATGTTTTTGGGATTGTGGGTGAAACCGGAGTACCCGGAGGAAACCCACGCAAGCACGGGGAGAACATGCAAACTCCTTTCAGGAAGGTCACCGGCGAGCCTCGAAGCGGCAACCCTCTAACGGGAAGGCCACAGTGCTACCCACACAATCATAAATCTGATGTAAATATTTCTTTAGGATTATTTTAATAATTAAAGTGATGTGAATACTGCTTTTGAACAGGTCTTTAATTTCAGAATATGGTGTTGAATCTCTTGTAAACTTCTCCTGTAAACCTATCGATGTAAAAGACTGAGTTGCCAGATTGACCCAGACCACTAGCCCTTTCTAGCTGTTTTTGGATGCGGATTGAGTTTTCAAAAGTAAGAATATATGGCGTATTGCGCCAGAGAAGCAACTTGTGAATAAAATAATGTTGATTGATTTAAAGTAAAATTAACTAATGATGAAGTCCTCCGAAATCTATAATATTTGGTGGTTTGAATGGTACATAAAAAATGTGTGAAATTTAAATAATTAGCCGTGTTTCCCCTAAGAATACAGGCAAATAAAGACCATTATATTACTTTTTTTAACTAAGCAACAAGCTTTAGACCCAAGAGGTAAGTTTCCTCTGCTGCAATCTATTTGTTGAAAAAAAAATTAATCTTAGAGCAAAATTTTTTTCTGTGTTTCTAATTTGGACGAGTGAGTGATTATCTGGATAAATTCACATTTCTAGACCTGTTTAACGTGGTAGGGATTGCGATTCCAGTTTTCCTACAGGACATCTGCTTTTCCCGGCTCAGTCTCAGATCTAAGGGCTTCTTATAATAAAATGATGATAAAATCTTATGTAATATTTGTTATAAAGGCTACAATCTAAAAGCTGTGATTAGCATTCATTGAAATATACTGTCTTCAAATGCAGTTGATGGAACATTTGGCCGAAAACAGCTTTTTAAGCTTGTTGCCAATATTCAAAAGATTAAAAAAATGTTTTAACAAAGAGTGTTTAAAGCTCAAATTATTAAGCTGCTAAAAGCAAATCTATGTGACTGCTGCTAACTTTACTGGTCTGATGCGCTCATGCATCATTATTCTAGAAATCTCTTGGTTATTATAAACTGGATCGCTGAGCTCTTCAAAAACTGCACATTTATGTTCATCTTTCTGAAACTCCATTTAGCAACATCGACTGACCGAAATGCCTCTCAAATCATGGAGGTGAGGGGCGTACGATGGCTCGTCGTAGCTGAGCATGCTGACCTCATTTTAATGCAGAGTGTTGACAATAAGCAATCAAAAGTTGAAAGATTTTCTTGGAGGTAGACAAATTACCTGATTACGTATTACCTGATCATAAGTATTATTGCCCTTATAGTTCACTGAGAAGTTTTGTGTAGTAGTAATGCTCACATATTACAAGTGAGAGTTTTTAGAATAAAGGGTGCATTACTAGATTATTAAATTATTTGAAGGAAATGCACACTATCTTCTATCTATGACTTGTTTTTAAGAAAACAACTGAAATCAAAGAGTCTAAGCTGTTCATGCTCTGCGCTTTGGCGGAATAACGGAGTGGGGTCATGTGTCTCTATGCGAAAGTAATCCAAAATAATCGACCTGGAACAATTTGAACGATTATAGCTTCTGAACTTTTAGATTCATCTCCCAGCTCTAACCTTCGTATAAAATGGATTATTGTTAAATAAAGGTGTGTGTCGCTCCTCCAATTAAAATACTAATATATTAATAGTCTTTAACATGTATATGCTTGAAATCAACAGAACATGTTCAATAATAAGCATGGCTCTTGTATCTTTTGACCTCTACATGAGAGAATGTTAGACTGAGGTTTTAGGTCGGGGACGTTTGATACCGTGTCTGCAGGTTTAAAGGTACAGTGGTGTTTTGTGTAACCTAGTTCTAGACGGAAATATTTTTCTAAGAACTCTGTAAGGGTTTAGTTTTCCTTCTTAGTCCAACCCTTGTATGTGTGGACCTGAGTCAGAGGAAAATGAACCCAATAAATCACTCTGTCTGCTCTCCTCCCTAGTAGGACCTGCACACAAACAGCTAAACCTGAACACACTTCTAGAGCGCTGACCTTTTTTTCCCACTAGTCAAAAGCTGCTATTTGCCCTGCTGTAAGCTCAGAATGGCAAACTGTGTTAAGATTTGTGTACAGCCTTTGCTTTATTAGTCTTTCTGGCGGTTGCAGCATTGAAAACGTGTTGAATCTGCAGCATCCCTGGTCCTCTGTTGACGTGTGTCTGTGTTTGTTTCTGTGCGGCGTGATGCACACAGCATCATGGGAGGGTCTCTCTTTGACACTCTGAAAGATTAATGGTGCTCCAGAAGCAAATGTCAGATGGTGTGGTGTAGAGTAAACATCAATACTGGCTTTTGTACTCACACCCTGACCATTAGGCCACCTCGAGTCCCTTACAGCAGCCGCCGCTGACTCTTGTTCAAAAATGAAAACATTTAGATTTTACACAATTTTTTCAGTAGCACTTTTTTTAGGATTGTTTCCACTGCAAATAAACTTAGAGGTTAGAAGTAAGTTGCATAAATATCTAGACCTATATTTTGCTATTTTAAGGCTGCAGTTGGTACAGACTTAGGAAATAAAGACTTACACCTAGTTTTACAGTTTTTGATAGTGTGGGTTTGTATTTTTGCTCTGCGATGGACTGGCGGCCTCTCGAGGGTGTACCTGGAGACCTGTCTCCACCTATTGCCCGATGTGCACTGGGAATGCACCAGCAGACCTCCGAAAGGGAATAGCGGGATAGAAGATGAATGAACGAATGAAGTATTTTTGCTAATAATTGATGCAAATAAGGCAGTGCTTGAAACAGCAATGTTGAAACACGATTTGGAAGCGCCTAGTTCTCTCTCTGGGTATGTTTAGACTGAGCCCAATGCCACCCAAATTCCAACTATGTCCGCAGCTCTACCTGTATCTGATTTTGTCCTGACTCTCTGGAAGGCTCAGGTCTCAATTGACTGAAGGGTCAAGTCTGATGTCTGAGTTTTTCCATCACCATTCAGGGGCATTCTCATTGTTGAAAGTTGAGAAAAGACTGTTTTTGATATTTCATATTTTAAGAAGTACAATGAAGATCCACCAATAGCATCCACCATTTTCCCTGAAAGGATTCTGTTTGTCTTGGTCTCTTTAATCACAGTCTTCTTCCTTAATGTTATTTGATAATGATGTCTCTGATCACACTCTTCAATAAAACCTCTAACGTAAAACATCGTAAACAGTGCATTGTGTCGCGTCGTCGCCTCCTCTTCTGT
The DNA here is from genome assembly GCA_007224835.1 of Danionella cerebrum. NCBI lineage: Eukaryota > Metazoa > Chordata > Actinopteri > Cypriniformes > Danionidae > Danionella > Danionella cerebrum. The sequence goes on from SRMA01025764.1 coordinate 179,769, forward strand.
GCATGTGACCCATTGGAGCAGCATTCGTTCGTACACAGGCTAGTTTTTTTGTTGCGTATTGAGTAATGTGACTGTGAAACACCAGCAAAAAATTGGAATAAAGCATTAAGACCTACAGTGTAAAAATAGGCAAATTGGTGAATTTGAGGCTAGATTGACAACCTTTTCTGGGGTTCTTTGAGTGACTGTTTCTCACACGATGCAGTTCTGAACTAGTTCACTCGCAGAAAGACACAAGCTGCATCTCAATTTACACCCGATATATACTCTTAAGGGTGGAAAATGAGATTTATGCACTCTGGTGCGATCTTGTTAGAGAAAAGCTATTTGAGATTGTGGCTTTTGATAATAAAAACAAGGAATACAGGAAAATAGAAAAAAAATTGTTTGTGTGTTTTTTTTTTCCTCACACTCATTCATTACCATTTCATACCGTACAAAGTAATGAATGATTTTTAAATATTTATTTCTTAATGCATACTGGAAACAATGGGATCTAGCTTAAAAGCAGAGAGCTTAAATTGAAGGTACAGTTCATGTTATTTACTTCATCCCATTCCCTTTCATCTTTATCGTTTTATTTTGCACTGCACGTTTGTTTTTATATTGTCATGTCTTTATTTAATTGACATTGGAGGCAGAACTTTTTTAAAAAAATTACATGAAATTCATTACCCCAATAAATAATAAGGTTGGTTTATGTGCCCCCTGCCCTTACCACCCTCACCTTAAAACCATGAGGAAACTCTGGAATATGGTGTTTTAGCTCATGTTTATGTATTTGTTATTACATTTGTATTTTGCTTTGTGGGAATCTGTCGTATTCAATGTTGTACGTTACTCATTTACATAATTTCATTTTAAGATTTTCTTCCTCAAATTGTTAATTTTTGTTTTGAGGTGTCGGGGAAATAAAAGTATCTTTAATCAATTTTTTGTAAAATTAGTCTCTTGAAAAGTTACTTTTGTGCAGAAGTGAAATAATTATGTGAATGGCTGCAGTTTTGTTTGCATGTGTGCTTTCATGCTTTATAGAGGGAGTCCCATTGCAATTACACTATTTTTATTTTACAGAGATGGCCACACTGCTTTACTGAAGGTCAAATAAATAATGTGTAAATTAGATTTCCAATATTTCTTTTCGTTGTTTTTCTCAGCCTGTTGCAGAGCCCATACCCATCTGTAGTTTCTGTTTGGGGACCAAGGAGCAGAACCGTGAAAAGCAACCAGAGGAGCTGATCTCATGTGCAGACTGTGGGAACAGCGGTGAGAAATGGCTCCTGATTTATTAATTATTTTCAAGTCTTCTCTGAAGTCGTTTTGGGTGAAGGTATCTATAAAATGTAAAATCATTTATAAACTCTTCAGTTCTGCATTACAGAATGATTATTGCCAGATTTGGCCACAAATGTACATCATGATCTTATAAAGTCCTCCTTTTTGATAAACATTTCAGTTAAAGTTTTATTTGTAATATCAGTGATGCCTTGATCATTTGATCTCAGCTTAAACCTGTAGTTAGTTTCTTTATGCTTTATGCAAAGTTTTAACGCCTTGTGATTGAACACAGGGCAACTTACAAAACACCAGATGCAAAAACTGGTTGAAGCTGCCAAAACACAAAATAAAGAATGAAATGAAAGTCTTTTAAATTGATGGTCATCTCTTTTTTTTTTTTTTCCTTTCAGGGCATCCATCCTGTCTGAAGTTCTCTCCGGAGCTCACGGTGCGGGTGAAAGCGTTATGGTGGCAGTGTATAGAATGCAAGACCTGCAGCAGCTGCCAGGACCAAGGAAAAAATGCTGTAGGTTTATCTCCAGATTCATAAGGACGCCGTTAATCAAGAGAACAATCAGATTAACGGATGCATGCATTCGTTTGTAATTTCCAGGACAACATGCTGTTCTGCGACTCCTGTGACCGAGGGTTCCACATGGAGTGCTGTGACCCTCCACTCATGCGAATGCCCAAAGGTGATCTTTATTTAACATTATAACAACAAAGAGCATTTTGCACGATCTACACACCATAACACAACACACTTGGGTCTAAATAACAATCACTCCAGACTGCATTATTTACAGAAGGGCTTTTGTACGAAGGGTTATACAACAAATTAATTAAGAGTAATTGTGTAAAGACAATATATGTGTTTTTGTTACTTTTTCTGGCCTGTTTTAAACTGGCAAAAGCAAATAACGAACCTTCCGAATCACAGATGGGGCTTGTTATGGTCTAATGTGCACATTTTCATGGTAATTTGTAGTAGTTTTACTGTTTAAGCAAGTTGTAAACACCACATCCTTTAAATGAGAATTGGTTGTCTCTATCGATATTTATGAGTGAGCGCTGCTGTTTCGTAGGCATGTGGATCTGTCAGATCTGTCGGCCGAGAGAAAAGGGAAAAAAGCTTTTACACGACAAGGCGGCAGAAATCAAACGGCGATACAGCTCTCCTCTGGGTCGGCCAAAGGGCAGGTATTTAATCCGCAAACAAAAAACATGAACAATGACGATATGACGTGGTCTTCCGTCAACTTTGTGGCTTCTCTCGTCCGCAGACCGGGTCGTCCCTTTAAGAAGATTCGAGGTGGAGGCCGTGGCAGGAGAAGGCGGGGCGGAGGAGGCCTGGAACACTGCTCACAAGGCTCTTCCTCACCCCACTCGTCTTCCAGCTCCTCGTGTGAAGGTTACCCCGGTGACGATCGGATGCTGTTCTCTCTCAGAGAAGACGACTCTTCACACGGGGGCCTGCGGTTTAACAAGAAAACAAAGGGTCTGATCGATGCCCTCAGTAAATTCTTCACACCGTCCCCAGATGGCCGGAAAGCACGGGCTGAAGTTGTGGACTATTCGCAGCAATGCCGTATGCGCAAGAAGAGCAGTCGGAAAGATGAGCTGGATGACCGGACAGACGGTGAGAAGAATGAAAATATCTTTTGATGCGGATGTTGTCTAAAAGTTCCTTAAGGTTATTGCAGCACTTTTGCGCTCAGCATTTTCAAAAGATTTTGCTGTTTTTTTTGCCATATAATCCTTTCACGGATTTGTTTACTTGACTTCCTAGACGGGAGGAGCATGTTAGGATGGACGTATGATCTGCAGTGAGATTGGGCTGCTTGGCTGCATTAAGAGCTGTGTGATGAAGTGGTTTCTAAGCTAATTCGAGGCGATGTTGAGAAATGAAAATCGATTTCACATGTTCATATATTCCCTTGCGTTCTGAAGTTTCTTCCGTACTTTTGTGAAGTTGCTTAGCGGCCATTGGGAAATCCAACTGGAGGCATCTTCAGAAACCATAGAGCTCATTCAAAGAACCGTTGTCAGTTCTCTGGAGTTTGTATTTGCACTTTCAAGACACTGATCAAACCTAAGGCTGCTGTAAACATGCCCTAAATATTCATAGTTTTGTAGGCTCTGTTTATTGAGAAAAAGCATTAGTTTTTTTCTATTTTTATTAAATATTCCTGGGATGAGATTTAGTAATTGAACTGATTTGTTGTTAAAAGTTACTTTGCAGATGACGTTGGCTGGATTCAAGCATGACAACAGTAATATATCTTAAAAATCAATATCGAAAACTATACATTTTATTACTGTCAAAGCCAAAACAATCCCACTTCCCTACCTATATACCCATCGTTTTTTCCCCATTCATTTTGTTTCACAAACCACTTCTTTTCCTTGTGACTGTTCCCAGTTTAGGGGTCGCCACAGCGAATCATCTGTTTCCACCTAAATCTGTCCCTGTATCCTCTAGTCTTACACCAACAAACTTCATGTCCTCTTTTGCACATCCATATATCTCGTCTTTGGCCTCACTCTTGACCTCCATCTCCAACATCCTTCTACCAATAAAACCACTATCCCTCCTCTGCACATGTCCAAACCACTATTGTTGTGAAACATTGTCGAACTATATAAATAATATTCTCTGTCATCATGGGAAAGTGCCGTTTGAACGATTAGTTTGGGCTTGAGTGAAAGAAAAAGGGAGAAGGATAAGCGCCTTCTCTAAAACACAGTCAAGTTTCAAGAACTGCAGTGAAAAGCATCATCAAGAAGATTAAAGAGACCAACACTGTGAAGAACAAGACGAGCTGAGGCAGGATGCAAAAGATTTTTAAAACTTTGGAAAGAAAATGAACGAATGAGAACGAATAGTTAGAGGTTTCTAAAGAATGAAGACACTAGTGAAGGACTGAGGCAAGTCTGGAATTGATGTCTGCATGAAGTCCCTAAAGCACTGCACAGGAATGCACGGCGAGGTTGCAGACCAAGAAAGTAGACGCCTCCTAGCCAGAACGAAGTTTGCTAACCTGGGGAAAGTGATGCAAACTGGAGACGTACTTTGTTCAGATGACATTAAACGAGAGCCTTTAGTTGCATGTGTTTGGAAAAGGGAGAGAGAGGCTTTCAGCTCCAAGAACAGCACTGCATGCAATGAACACTGAACCATGGAACTGGACGGGATTCACTGTTGGCTTGACAGCGGCGAGCTAATTATTATTATTATTTTTATTGGTTCCACATTTCAACACTACAATCTTCCCAAAGAAAGGTTTAAGATTTATTAGGTTTAAAAATATTGTTCTATAAAATTGTATTTCTGTTTACAAATAAAATATTTGAAGATGTTATAATTCTGATGTAGTAAAACTTGGACTAGATTGTAATCGTGCACTAGTTTTCTCAGTGTTGTGCTAAAAATATAACAGTTTAAATGTCTGTTTGCATCATAGACAATCAGGAGTGTGGAGACAGCTGGCGAGAGGAGGAAGACAAGCTGCCAGGCCAGGAGAACCTCACTGAGAAAGACGTGGAGCTTTTCAGGCACATTCAGGAACTGGCATTACAGGTACACAAAGGTTCCTCTCACACAACATTATTGTTGACATATTTTAATTTTGCTTTTTGAAAGAGATTTGGGTTGGAACTTTCTCAATGACAAATCACTTTGGATCAACTGAATGCTTCTGTAAATTGGGTTTGTGATGAGAACGGTGCCTGCTGTTTGTTTGCTATCGTTGAACCTTTTCCACTAGATTAGCAAAGACTGATCTAGTCTTTATCTCTGCAGAATGTAATGTGGGGGATCTGAGAGTTCCCATTATCTTGACAGCTGATGCACATAAACACAACCACACGCGTCTGTTTTCATGGCCCTTCTCTGCCTACCGGATACCATTGGCTGAGATTAGAGAAACAATAAACTGCTACTAATGGGTTCAACTTTTGAGATTCCTTTTATACACTTTAAAGTACTATGTACGAAACAAATTGTGATGGAATATTAATTCTAAAGTTTTAACAGTAAATGTGTCTATTTACCTTAAACATTAGCCATCGAAACACAGCATTGCTTTGAAAGAAAGCAAGAGGAAGGAAACAGGGAAGGGAAAATAAAAAGGGAGGAGAGAGCAGCAACTTTACTTAAAGAGCTTGTAACTTCCTGTTTGTGTTGTATTCCCTGTTTTATCTCAGTAAACAACCAGACAATTGGATATTTTGTTTGTATCACAAAATACTGGTTTTCCACCAGAGTATTTTTGAACTGTACACGCAGTACCTGTTATAATACGGCTTATATTAATTTTGCTTGCTATCACTGGCCTCGAACTGAATTATGTCCTTCACGGTGCTCAAAATCTACCAAAATGTTCTACTATGACTTTGGCAGGCACTTTATGGATTATATGAGCATTGCACCTAGTGTTGAAATGCAGATATTACACAACGTCTGACAACGTCTGAAAAAAAAAAACTGTGTTGCAAAATGAGTAAATTAAAGTTTTTTTTGGCTAGATTTACTAGAGGGTCCATGTCTGTCTGAGGCCGAGCGATTGGTTCAGTTTTGTCCTGTGTTGGATACTCTCTTACAGAAGGTTGGAGTGACTGGTCCCCCCGACCCCCAGATGCGCTGCCCCTCAGTTATCGAGTTTGGGAAGTACGAAATTCAGACGTGGTACTCGTCTCCATACCCCCAGGAGTACAGCAGGTAACCTGCATCATATACCAACTAGTCTTTTAATTATTGCAAATAATATACAAGAAAATCGAATTAAAAAAATATATTTTTATTCAATTGTTTAAACTTTGATTAAGCAGACCAAGAGATGTTTACAATGTGTTTTATTGGACACATAAAACTCTACAATGTCCATGTTATAAACAAGACAATAAAATAACATGCATTTTATGGAAAGCCTACATTTATATAAGAGGAAGTTTATTATTATTGGCAAATACTTTTACGGATTCTGAAATATAATGGACTTGTTGTATTATTGTAGGTGGTGTATTTAAATAGTCTGTGTTGATTCCGTAATATGCCTTGGCAATAAAAACGACTATAAAGGGCTATATACATGTCCTTTGCTCCTTGAGACTCTTTCAGCTCGGTACAGACTAACCGGTGATTGTTCGACAGGCTCCCTAAGCTCTACCTGTGTGAATTCTGCTTGCGTTACATGAAGAGCCGCAGCATTCTCTACCAGCACATGCGGAAGTGCAGCTGGTTCCATCCGCCTGCCAATGAGATCTACAGGAAGGATGATGTGTCTGTGTTTGAGGTGGGTAAAGAAATCTCCATAGAGACAAACCACTAATAGAACGCCTCTAAACTAAAGGAAATCTCAGAAATCAACTGCCCTTTAGTTCTTTCACAACAGCTCTGAATGGTACAGAACACAAGTGTGTAGTCTAATAATCCCCATGGTGAGGGTGTCCAAACCTCTTGCAGCGAGCACCATAACTATTGTTGTCCAGCCCCCTGGCATAGTGGATGGTGCGCTGGACGGTTGCTTAAGGCGACTCGGGTTCAAATCCTTTTTAGCTTACACACAGAGTTGCTTCGTATTTCAGAGAAAAAAACTCTCGTCCTGGAAGCGCAGGTTCTTGATTTTAGCTTTTCTTCAGAAACAGTCATTAATTTAGAAAATGATTGATGTGTCGAGCGGTGAGGCTGCTGCTAATGATGTGCTCAGACGTCTGTGTGCTGCCATCTTCTGGTGCAATGTAAAGCAGATGTGTGTTTATATACAGTATATCATGCAGTGGTGAGCTGGATGTTGCTCTTATGGCAGGTACAGCAGGCCACACTTTGGACGTCTTCACTATGTTGACTTAGTTTTGCCTCCTTTGGACATAAAGACAACATTGTGTCTCAGGAAACCTTGACTTGGTGCTAGGGCCTAACAACATGAAATCCCAGGTTTAAATCCATTTTTTTCCCCACACACCTGCTTAAAATGAGCCCCCATTCTACGGGAGCAGCATCTGCATATTACGTTAAAGATTACATCGATTTGCTTGAATATCAATTGGTTTTAACTACAGATTTAACAGCTAATCAGTGTCATCTATAATAATCACAATAAATCTAGCCGGCATGTGATGTCATAACTGAATTTGGGTAAGATTAAAAGAAATAAAACACTTTTAATGCATCAAAGATATGCATATAATTAATTATATGACCTGCACTTGAAATGGTGTTTCATTATCGATTAATCGATTTTTGGAGTAAATGCTACTGTTGACCACAGGATGAAATACTAGGACTACAACCAACAGCCACAGCCAACATTTAAAAAAAAAAAAGCATTATTCCTTGCAAGGAACCCTAAAACAATTTATAAACAATATGACTTGTCTTTATCACTTTAAAAGTTCTCTATTGATTACACATTAATCAATTCAATCTTATTGTACCCCTTGCTTTCCTTGTTTAGTTTCTGAAGCTCCGATGTTAGATCTGTTTTTGCTCAGCAGGCTAGCGGTATTTGGCACCGCTAAAAGCTAACAACATTAGCATTAAGCTAACTAAAAAGAGAGGAGGCATGCAGTTGTATTTGGTTGAACTACGCTGGTGGTTCAGTGAAGTGTCTTCTACTACTAGGATGTTAATCGAACTTGATGTTTTCTCTAATCCAGGTGGATGGAAATGTCAGCACAATATACTGTCAGAATCTGTGCCTGCTGGCCAAGCTCTTCCTGGACCACAAGACGCTTTACTACGACGTAGAGCCCTTCCTTTTCTATGTGCTCACACAGAATGACAGCAAGGGCTGCCATCTTGTTGGATATTTCTCAAAGGTAAGCAAAAAAAATCCGGGGAATTTGGTTTGTAGAGGTTAAGAATTGTCCTAGAATGGGATTCACGGTTACGCAACAAGTCTTTAAACTTGTAGAAATTGTCCAAAATTTTTTTTTTCACCAATGGAATGATTTTGTTTTTCGATTCTTTTTAGGAGAAGCATTGCCAACAGAAGTATAATGTCTCCTGCATCATGATTCTTCCACAATATCAGAGAAAGGGCTACGGGCGATTCCTCATTGACTTCAGTAAGAACTTTTTTATGTTCTGTGTCAGCCGTCTTTACTTGAGCTGATGTAAAAGGAGCACAGCTCCTCATGACCTCCACTTATTCACTGATGCACATCATAGACTTGTTATCCCAAGGGTATTAGACACCTACTATAAAGTCTAATGGTGCTTTCTGTAGGTTATCTTCTTTCCAAGAGGGAAGGCCAGCCGGGCTCACCAGAGAAGCCTCTGTCTGACCTTGGCCGGCTCTCGTATATGGCGTATTGGCGTAGCGTGGTCCTGGAGTGCCTTCATGAAATCAGAGATCGGCAGCTCACCATCCGTAAACTCAGCAAAGTCACCGGCATCTGTCCTCAGGATATCACGGCCACACTGTTGAATCTAAACATGCTGGAGCAGAGAGGGGACCGGTGAGAAATGCAATCTCGCACTATATCTGTTTTATTCGGGAGAATAGTGCGCTGATATTTTACAATCATCCTTTTTCTCTGAATAAAAATCAAGTAGATAAATGCAGTTTTTAAAATGGACTTCTAATGGTCAGTGAGTCTAACTGGGCTTTCTGTTTTAGGGTAATTGTTGTACGCAGAGAGAAGCTGGTGGCTAATCACATGGCCCGGCTGAAGGCCAAACCTCGACTCCTTGAAGTGGATCCAGACTGTTTGCGATGGACGCCTGTTATCGTCACAAACACTGTTGTATCTGAAGGAGAGGGAGATGAGGATGAAGAAGAGGAAGGAGAAGAGAAACATAAAGAGGTAAAACTCATAATATATGATTTCATATATTCACAGCATTGGAATGAAGTAACCACAGATAAGGAAACATTTATTTGTGGGTTATTTTAACAGTGAGGCAACACTTTTAATATCATTACAAAAATTAGAATATGTAAGATTTCCCTAGTGATCATGTCCACAGAAACAATCGATCTGTCAGAATCGAAAGTCTCCAAGACAAAAGAGCGATTCAGCTTTGAATTGAAATGTAATGAACATCTCAATTTCAAATGAATTAAAGAACTTAAACTGTTTAGTTACCATATATTACAACCAATTGAATATTTGTTTTTCTTACACAATCGTTAACACAGCCTCTGTGTACAATCCATATATCAAACATTTTCTCTGACTGATATCTCGAAACGTTCATGATTGTTTATTGAATTGTGATGATAAAAATGAAACAGATTTGACATATTGTTGAGATCTGTTCTAGGAGCAGCTAATGTATATTTGAGTAAGCACGAATGCTAGATTAGATTCTTGAATCTATATTTACAGAACGGAAAGAAACTACTACTTCCGGAATCAAGGGGCAACCTTCCACTTTCCCTCCTAATGTGTAATAGGAAATGACTGAAACTGTAATTGCTCGAATGACCACTTAAGACTGGTGTCAGTAGTGAGCAGATTCCCCATTCGCACACATGTTAAAATAGCCACCTTTTACTGCTGAAAAACATTTAAAGCCTGGGTCAAGATTTCTGTGTCCTATTGCTAGTTTTACCTTCATGACAACTCAAAACTTTTTTCTTTTAGTTGTATTGAGCCTTGAAGGTATGCATAAATACAGCATTTTCCAAACACATACATTTGAAAACACCCCTTTTTTAACATGAAATGAGTGCAAACTGGCTGCTACTAGAAACAGACCCCCAGGGATCAACAACTAGGGTTATGTTACCAAGTTCTAGGTCAAATACATCAGTTTATAAAAAATAAAGTAGTCTTTACAATAAACCCACCGTTACACAGGGATCATTAAAATCAATCGCAAGTCTAATGTTGTTGTTTTAAATGTGCTTTATAAATAAATGTGACCTTGATACTTCCCCATGCTGCATGCAGTGTTCTTGATTGTTAAGAGGTTACATATTTTTTTTAAATCTCTTGTTTAGATCAAACACCGGCTGAAGACCTCACCTCTTTCTTGGCCTAAATCTAGTGAGCGGGAAAAGGAGGAAGAGAAAAAGAGCTTTCCTGTGTTCCCCAAGAACCAAAGTTCTCCACCATCCTCTTCTATTTGCAACAATGTTCTCAGTCCCGAACGGCCTTTTCTTGTAGCTAACGGAGAGCGGAGAGGACCCGGCCGCCCTCCCAAAAACTGGTTTACTGCCAAAGTGAAGGATATGCCACGTGTCCTGCCAGGTCGATCCCGTAAACTAAAGCCTACAAGAGATGAAGACGACGACGATGAAGACGATATGGATGAAGAGGATGCTGAAGAGGAAGAGGATGAAAGGATTGGCATTAATAAAGTGACCTCATCTTCAACACTCCCATCCTTAGAAAATGAACCGGACTCAACGTCATCTTTTGCAATGGAAGCATCCAGGCACCTGACGGTACCTCCCCCTCGGAGCAGAGGGAGACCTCCACGGAAGAAGCGGGGCCCAAAGCGCAGGCTTAGTGAGGAACCTGAAGAAGAATTGCCAATGTTGCCCCACGCCACAAGACTGAGTGAACCCTTGCCGGTCTGTCCGCCCTTTATCAGTGAAAGCAGTGAGGATGAGGATGAAGATGACGAGGAAGAGTTAAGGCCTCGTTCGCCTCCCGTTCTCACAAAGCCCACATTGGGATTTAAAAACAAGGTATGTGTGATGAATATCACTTTTGTTTGTGTTAACAACTTTTGCAAGTAAATTGATTGAAATTCAAACTCTAGGGATTGATGCATACGATCATGTTTGGAGCTCATGGGTTTGATTTGGTACATGTTAAATTTTAAGAAGAGGTAGAGGGCCCAGTACTGAAATAATTTAAAATATGTAGCTGAAGAAGCACCTGCCCATGGCGCTGTTGCCCTCAGAAACCTATTCCTGTGGATAAGAAAGTGACCTCAAGATAATAGAGCGTTCAAGTTTTTGCAAACCTTCCACCATTCTACAAAATCTTTGGTTCTTGTTTTTGTCTTATTTTGGGGTCTATTAGATGCTATACCCAAACCTTCTTGCCTCATCATACTTGGCTGAGTTGTTTGTTACCTTAAATGTTGTTTGATCATCCTCTCTTTTATTGGAACCACCCCCAACTTTTGAATCATGTCTCTAACTTTTCACATTCAAGTTGTTTTGATCTTGTTTTTATATGCTGTGCAGTGTCTAGAAAAGCACCTAGAATCATATTTATCATTGTATCATGTTTATGCAACATGCAATGCACCCAGAGGAAAGCATAATTCGTAATGCGATACATCTGAGGCACATTCCTATGTAAACATTCCCGCATGGAATAGAGACATGGCAGGAATCTTTCTTATTTTGCAATGGTGTTAATATTTATTTATTTCTAATTGTTGAGTTGCTTATTGCTGTTTAAAGCCTTTGTTTTGATTTTTCTTTAGCTGGAATTTTTTTTACCAATTTTATTTCCACAAAGACTTAAATAGACTTTGATAAAAACTTTCGCAGTAGCTTTCATGCTGTAATTGGTTACGTTTCTGTCATGCTGATCCGTTTCAAAGTTAGTAAATATTAATTTCTTCTGTTTTTCATTTTTCCCATTAAACTCTTCAGTACACGATCAATAATTTTCCAGTAAGTTGAAATATAATAATTTTTCGAAGCATGAAAACAAATTTTATGAATTGTTTTTACCTCCTATTCAAACACATCTAGTCTTGGATCCACTTTGGAATGTAGTTCTTGTCTTTGAGAGGACTGCTTATGCGCATTACTCAAGCTACACTCCTTTTTTCAGAAGGATTAGGTGGATTAGGTGGAGGTAAAAGCACAAACTTTTCAGGGGGAGATGGTTATAATTTTTCCCTTTCCCTCCATTTTTAGGCTCAGAAGTCCTTGCGAAAGCGGCGTGTGCGTCAGCGCAGCCATCCCCACAGCAGCGTCGTTACAGAAACCATCTCAGAGACAACCGAGGTTCTTGATGAGCCCTTTGTGGATTCAGATACTGAAAGACCTATGCCCAGACTAGAAGAGGAGACTCCTTTTGGAGCCCCTTTACGATGCTACCCAGCAGCAAGAAAGCACATGCGACTTGCCCCCAAGACCATCAGCAGACCAAGTCTGTCTGAATCTGAGGAAGATGGTATGTGCACTCAACAGATTTACGAGAGTTTACTCCTATATATTGTGAAAACACAATGCTAATTTAATGGGTTGTTTTTTTACAGATTCCACTCCTGTGCTGAAGCCAATTGCTGTTCTGCGAAGACCTGAGACTGCAGAGCCCACAGAAAGAACAGGGTCTACATCTGAAATGCCTGAAATTCCTGTAAAGAAGAAGAAGGGCTGGCCTAAAGGCAAGAGTCGGAAGTTACTCCATTGGAAGAAGCGTCCTGGAAGGAAGCCTGGTAGTGGAGCCGGGCAGACAGATGACGCTGATCTGGCAGCTCCTTCTCCTGAGGAGCCACCAACATCAAAAATAAAAATGAAGCCTGGTAGAAAGCCTCGTAGCTATTACCTTCAAAGGGCCCAGGAGGAAGAAGCTCGGAAGGAGTTTGAGCTAAGTAAGTTAGCTCAGCAAAAGCAGCAAATTTCCACCCTAGAAGACAAAACTGTCCTAACTTTGGACCAAAGCCCTCAAAAGCAAAAAGACTCTGAAGAGGAGGATGATTTTCCTCAGAGCTTAAGAGGGTCAAAGCCCAAGCGGCGTGGCCGGCCCCCAAAGAATCCCAGCCTCCCCAACATGGTACCTAAACCTCCTCCTTTGTCTGAACCAGATGATGACGACGAGGATGAGCGATCGTGGTCTACAGAGAAAATCATCCATCAACCATCTCGAACCAAGGCGCAGTCTTCCAGTGCAAGAATCCCTCAGCCAAGAGCTAACGAAGACTTGGCCGGGGAGGATGAAGAGCAGGATGATGAAGATTGTAATAACAGGATTATCCGGAGAAAGTCAACAACACCTGGCTCAGGAAGTCGGCGGAGTGATGATCATGATGCTGACGATGAGGGAGATGGTCATCTTGAAGAGAAAAGTGACTGCAACAAAAGGCGAAAGGGTCAGGACTCTGAAGAAGATGCAGAAGACCAAGTGGATGATGAAGAGGAGGAACCATCATCACCTGCTCGGACTCCACCTGTGAAAGAAGAACCCCAAAGCAGTGAGAGTTTTTTAGACATTCAGACAAGCGTAGCTCGCGATTGTGTCAGTAAACAGGAGGAAGTTGACGACGATGAGGAGGATGATGCAGAGGAAGTAGAAGAGGTTAAGGGTAATTCATCTGATACAGATGAACGCCGCCGGCGAGAGCAAGAAGAATCTGCAGCTGCTGCAGCCGCAGTAGAGACAGTGACTGGTATAACTGCTCCCTCCGAACCAATAGACATCCAGCCTTTACATGTTGAGGATAAAACGGTTCTGATGATGGCGGCTGAACCGTCAAATCAGCACCCTGACTTCAAAGAGGATCTCGGTCACCAGCAACATGTGCATCATCACAGTAGTGAACTTGACCTGGAAACTGTGCAGGCTGTCCAGTCTCTTACTCAAGGTGAGGCTCAAGAGGATGCAGAGTCTCATGGAGCCTATCAGGACTGCGAAGAGACCCTTGCGGCCTGCCGAACCCTCCAAAGCTACAGTCATGGTGAGGGAGAAGATGAATCCTTAGCCCTTGTGGAAGAATGTGGAGCCTCTCAACAGAGTCCCGTTCCGAACCCACAAATTCCCACATTACCAAACCAGCCTGTACGTTCAGTCAATAGCCCTAGCATGACTCCTGGCCCTATGGAGTCCGGGCAAGGGGTGCAGGGTCCCACGGGATCTGGAGGGGGAACAAGTGGAGGGTATACCCAAATAACCCCAGAGCATCCCAGCTCTCTGTCAGCTCCCTCATTGCAAAACATGGAGACATCCCCAATGATGGATGTTCCATCCGTTTCTGACCATTCACAGCAAGTTGTTGACAGTGGCTTTAGTGACCTAGGCAGCATTGAAAGCACCACAGAAAACTATGACAATCCAAGCAGCTATGACTCCACAATGGGAGGTGGAGGTAATGGAGGTGGTATTCCAGCAGCCAATGCTGCAGCAGGGACTGCTTCCTCCTCGTCGTCGTCATCGTCTTCAAATTCTGCCTCATCATCGTCTTCAACTTCCCAAGGCAATAGCTGCTCTTTCGCCTCGACACCAGGACTGACACCGTCAAGCACAGGTGTAGGCTCTCAAATAACCATGGGGAGCTGTAGTCATATTCAGCAGTCAGGTTCTGGTCCAACCAGTGGACCTGGTACTAACAGCAGTAGTGGCGTGCCACAACCTCCACCCCCTCCTCCTCCGTCTTCTGCCAGCACGCCAAGTTGTGGCATAAAGTCTCCGCAAAGCTGCGTCATTGAAAGGCCGCCGAGTGCAAGCCAGCAGCAACAGAAAAAGGTCTCGCAATCCCAGCCAAACCCTCAACCACAGCCACCGCCCTCGGCTCCACCACCTCCACAGACTCAACAGCAAGCTCTATCTCAGTGCAGCATGGGAAACGGGTTTGCTTCCACTCCCATGATCATGGAGATCCCTGAAAGCGCAGGCAGTGGTGGCGGAAGCCGGAGTTTGTATGATAGAATGGGTCAGGACTTCGGCACCGGGGGCTACGGTCAGCCCACGGCTACTTTCAGTTTAGCAAAGCTCCAGCAGCTTACCAACACCATCATGGACCCTCATGCCATGTCCTACTCGCACTCGGCCACTTCGTATGCAACAAGCGTTTCTCTAGCAAACCCAGGCTTGGCACAGCTCGCTTCCTCACCCCATCCGCCCTTGCCCCAGGCTCAACCTACTATGACGCCACCTCCCAATTTGAGTTCCACCTCCATGAACCTTGGATCCCCTTTAATCCAGTGCAACATGACTGGTGCTAATATAGGACTACCGCCTCCCCACACGCAGAGGTTACAAGGCCAAATGGCCACAGTCAAAGGCCACATTGCAATTCGATCCAAAGCTTCTCAAATTCCTGCCGGTTCCCCTCACCAGCAGCAACTGTACAGCCGCAGTTCCGGTGCCGTTACCATGCAAGGCTCCCCACGCACTATCGCGGTTCAACGTGGCATGATGCCCAACCTCATGCCCACACCTGCTGCTTACAACTCTATGAACATGAACCCTCTGAATGCTGCCATGTCTGCAGGCTACCGTATGCCTCAGCCCATGATGAACAGTGGGTACCACAGCAACTCCCCCTACATGAACCAGCCAGCCCAGTATCCCATGCAAATGCAAATGGGTATGATGGGAGGGCAGGCATACCCACAGCAGACTATGCAGCCCAATCATCATGGCAACATGATGTACACGGGCCCCTCGCATCACAGCTACGCTGGCGTCCCTAAACAGTCGCCTTACATGAGCAGATGAGCGATTGACACACAGACTCCATTTGTATCCAAAGTCTGGGCGAATGTTTAGTTGAGCTTGGTGGAGTACAAGGACAGGTTACAACATTTTATTCTCCGTTTGAATGTTGTCGAGCTCTGTTCCTTTAGGTTCACTTATCTCATGCTGACACAGGTGGTAGAGAACGACCGTTCCAATCCCAATCGTCGATCCACTTGAGATTCACCCATCCCTCGAGACAGTAGGGGGCGACGTATTCAAGCAGCTAAAGGGACAATGGACCCATCTTTTCAAACTGAGAACATCAAATCATGACATAGGAAGCCTTACATGAAAATAGACTAAATAATTGTAGATTTTTTTATATATATATATATATTGTTATTTACTTTCATTTTTAATGGTTTTTTTTTTTCGCAAAGACTGAGATGCTTGTTTCAGCCTGAGCCTCCTGCTTTATCTATGTGGCTGTTCTGGACGGTGATTCATGCTTGCTTTCTCACTCATGAACACTTTCACTCACGCAGAGCTCTTTAGAGCCTACCTACAGGCACTTCTAGTTGGGATGCACAAGGTGTCAGGGGGGGTGTCTGTAAATCTGTGTCTTCCCAGTATTGAACCATGTACCTGTATGTCCCAATGTAACAGTGGTAAAAGTCAATCAGAATGGACCTTGCATCCATCAACTGGATTAAACCGATGTAGTTTGTGTAAATATTCTGATACTACCTGGTTCACTTGCTAAATGTACGACACACAGACCCGATGTCATTAGAGGGCGCAACAGACAAGGTCTTTAAAGAGGGGTGCCTACGTAACGGGACTGAGGAGTGTAATCCCTTTTACAGATGCAGCTATTGCACTGGGAGCAGCAAACAATAGTCGTCCTGTTCACGTGGTTGTAATGTTCATGGGTTACCACAAGAGGGGGTTGTACAGATGTCAAATCCATGTTCACGATTGGACAAATAAACCCTTGTCAAAGG
The DNA here is from genome assembly GCA_007224835.1 of Danionella cerebrum. Taxonomy (NCBI): domain Eukaryota; kingdom Metazoa; phylum Chordata; class Actinopteri; order Cypriniformes; family Danionidae; genus Danionella; species Danionella cerebrum. Next base: position 196,373 of record SRMA01025764.1, read on the forward strand.
TTAAAGTGCTTGTCCTGAGAGGGTTACTGTATCAGGACAATCGGTGGAGAATTTCTTAATGTTCCAGTATTCATTGTCAATATGAGGAATCTTTCTCAAAAGACGTGACGTTTCTTATTTTATTTGTGCTCTTTTTGTTTTTCTGAATTTTATCAGACTGGGCAGCTTTCTTTTATGACACAAGCTGACTCTTTTTGACTTTAGAGGATTATTGTAGAGAAAAATGTTTTTCTAAACTATAAAAAAAAGAATTCTGACATGGATATTGGTACTGTCATTTTTTTCACTTCTGTTTCTGGATAAAAAAAACAATGCATATTTTTTAGCTCAACTCTTGGGGATAATATTATTAAGAAATTCAAAACTAAAAAAATGACAACTCACTTTTGGTGAAATTAAGATGCCTTTAACCTTTCCATTCCATCTCATTCTCTAGAGTTTTCTATCTTTGTGTAGTATATTAATGCTATTTTAAATCGAACGGTAAAAAAAAAACAGATATCTAAAGGTCACTTAGCATTTTTTTTCTCTTTTTTTTCTTGGTTATTGTGTGTAAAGGACAATTTCCTTACGTCTACAAGGCATGTAAAAATGAGCTCAGTATATTTCTGTCTGTTTATATTGCTTATCTTTTCGTATATTTTGTAATTGTACATGGTGAGTTGTAAGCTAAGAGAGCCTGGTAGCCCGGAGAAAAAAGAGAGAGAGCCAAGCTGGGGCGCTCAGTGATGGTCGCAAGTGTCCATCTTCCACTCCTCTCTGTTTTGTCCTCGTATGTATTTTCATTTATTTGTTTCTTTTTCTTAGCAAGTACTTTCAAAGAACTCTGTACATTTTAACATGAAACAAAAATAAATTATGTTGAGCCATTTCCTTTGTTACTGTATTTCTTGGAGGAAAAATAACATTATTTGGCATTAAAGGAAGGGATTGCTTGCTTTATCTTCCTTATATCAACATTTATCAAATAACAACCAGAATATAAAATAAATAAAGGATTAGCATTAATATTAATTTTTATTTACAACAAGATGCATAGCTGAAATTCAGCTTTGTGGCAATTTTCTCAAATATTGACAAACTTTGTTACAAAATAAGTTATTTAATAAACTTTATTTTGCTTATTAAAAATAAGTATTCACATTTTTGAGGTTGTCTTTCACTGTGCTAACTAGTTAACCTTGTGACGTTAGAAATATGCTTTTATTCATTATTTTAAGTGATTATCATTAGGTTTTCGAGTCATTTTTCGTCTAAATGTTTTGATTACTTTTTTTAATTGTAGATTTTTTTTCTAGTGCAAGGATGCTTTTGTTAATCGAAGTACCGTAATATAATTATACGTAAAACAATTTATATTTACTATATGATAAATCACTTTAAAATGCATATAGAACATGAAGAATGACTGAAAAAATTGTGAACATGTTAAATATTTTAGTTAAAATATAATTGAAATATGTAAGTTAGAAAATACATGATTTATATCAATATTTTTGTGTTGATCAGCATATATTTTTATCAAATATAAACTAAATTCAAACTTCTACTGTGAGTGACGTTGACAAACGTTCATCGAGAAAATATTATTTAAAACATTTTTTACACGATTATATCACATAAATGCTGTCATATATCAAATAATTTTTCATGACAATTAAAATGTCCATGTTCAAGATTATCTTTTGTTTCCTTATATGGAAGGACGGGAAATCTCTTAACCAATAAAACAACAATTTGCCGTGACCGCCAATGGCTTCTCTTTGTCTACTAGCTTCCGCACTACGCACCAATAAGGTTAAGCAAAGGCGGAAACTAGCACCGAGAATAACCCGCTATTGGTTGTTAGGAGTGTCAATCAAAACAGAATCGCCTCAATGTAACGGAGAAGGAAGTGATCATTATTATTCTGCTTCTAATAAGAATACCTAGAAGTGGGGACTTAAAAACAGAAAACGTAAGTATCTATTTATATTTTTATAATAATTATAGACGAATGAAAAGTATTAGAATGAGTAACCATCTGCAAAAATGAATGATCATTTTTAATCCGAAGCTTGTCACAAGACAGTCCTGTGATGCGAGCGAGGGGAGGAGAAATTAACTCAGAGATGTTGTGATTAGCGAGAAAAATGTATTTTATATGAACTGAAAACTATTTATTCGTCAGGTAATTAGATAGGGATGTAGAATGGACTATTATCCCCAGCTGAGGCCTATCCATTACATGTGCATTAATAAAACATGAAGAGCATGTAACGGGCTATTCAATCAACGTTTGTGAAATTGTATTACGATCATATTTTATTTTTTTGTAGCTGGCATCATGATCCACAGTCTGTTCCTGGTTAACGCATCGGGGGACATCTTTCTGGAGAAGCACTGGAAGAGTGTGGTCAGCAGATCTGTCTGCGATTATTTTTTTGAGGCCCTTGAACGAGCCACGGAACCGGAGAACGTGCCTCCGGTGATCCCGACGCCGCATCACTACCTCATTAACGTGCTCCGCCATCGCATCTACTTCGTGGCCGTCATCCAGAGCGAAGTCCCCCCTCTGTTTGTCATCGAGTTCCTGCATCGCGTGGTCGACACCTTTCAGGTTAGTTTTTGGAAATGAAACAGCTCATAAAATACAGGAAACGACACAAAACAACACGGATTGCATCTGCACGGTTGAAATTGATTGTCAAAACAGGTGGAAATCATAGGCGATAAGCAAGACACCCATCAATAAAGTAGAGGTTTTGCAGGTGGTGGTGGTGGTCTACTCCTTGGTTGCTTTCTAGCTGATGTTGGCAGCACAAAAACAAGTCTACAACCCACAACAAGTGGCTCATCCAGGATCCATCAATACGAACTGCACCAAGAAGATTTACTGTGTAGTGTTCTGGAGCATGGAGGTGCTACCAGGAGACAGCCCAGTACATCAGGAGATGGTAATAGAAAAGCAACAACCCATCAGCCGAATGTCTACCTCTGTTTTTGTGCAAAGAGGAGCACTCCCAGTGACCTCCAGCAGGCCACAATTGTGCAACACCCAGAAACAGACTCCATGAGGGTCCGCGTCCACAGCAGTTTGGCCTTTGGAACACCAGGATTGGCAAAGCAGGTTCACACTGAGCACATGAGTCTGTAGATGCTGTGGAGGATGTTCTGCATCCTCCAGCATGACTGGTTTGGTAGAGGGTCAGTAATGGTGTAGGTTGACTGACATTAGGTGCAGTGATGAGATCCTAGGACGGCTTGTGAGATCATCTTCTGTTGAGGTTCCTCCTAATGCTAGAGCTCATGTGGCTGGAGTGTGTTAGCAGTACCACTTCACCACACCCGAACCTATTGGAGTGTGTCTGGAATATCATCCACCAACAGCACCACAGACTCTCCAGGTTTGGGAGGTGGCCCATCAGAAGCAAGCCTGTGTTGTGCTGAGGTCATACAGGCAGACGGAGGACACACACGCACACCTGAGCCTCATTCTCACATCAGCCTGGAACCACCATTCATCAACGATTCGCCTCAACAGAAGCTGCCCTTTTCCACCTTCTCTGCAAGATCCTTCATTGTCTTCCTCAACTTGCCTCCAGTCAACCCTGCGCCCTTTGAGAGGCCTGCTGTTAGATGGTAGTCTTCCTCCCTGCACTCGGCAGCCAGCTCGGAGTTCTTCGCCTTCTTGCACTCAAAGGCACCCTCCACTTCCTCCTCTGACACAAAAATGTAAATGCAAATTAAAACAAATGAGTACCTTTCATGATTAATTTTCCAGACGCTTAAATCAAGTGATGTACACCGTAAAAATGTTATGGAGACACATGTTTTTTAGCTGTGAAGTTCTTAAATGTCAATGGGGACCTGCTCACTTCAAAAGTTTACCTCTAGAGGTCAGCTGAGGAACTGCAGCATCCAATGGTGAATTGATTAGAGCAAGTAGGAGTTTTAACCCAAAGTGACCACCATATCTTACCCTCTACACCACTGCAGTGTCATCAGGACGCCGTGTAGTGACATCAGCGTGGCAGAATATAAGCATGACGCAATTGTGATTTAGAAAGTAGCAGTTTATGTTTAATGTTGTGTTTAATTAGGGATTTGTGTTGAAAGTGCGTCGTGTATTTGGTTAAATACAACTTAAACAATCTGTTTTAGATATCGATAGCGTAAAGTGGTTCACGTGTTCCTTTCAGGACTATTTCGGGGTGTGCACAGAGGCCGCTATTAAAGACAATGTGGTGGTGGTGTACGAGCTCCTCGAGGAGATGTTGGATAACGGCTTTCCTCTGGCCACCGAATCGAACATCTTGAAGGAGCTGATCAAACCTCCAACCATCCTTCGCACAGTGGTGAACACAATCACAGGTCGGTGGTTCTTTCACGAAACGCCGCGAGCTTCTCTGATGTTAAAAATGAAGAGTTGTTTCGTTTGTATAGGAAGTACTAACGTTGGCGAGCAGCTTCCTACGGGGCAGTTGTCAGTGGTGCCATGGCGACGAACAGGGGTCAAATATACCAACAATGAAGCTTATTTTGATGTGGTGGAAGAAATTGATGCCATCATCGACAAATCAGGTGCGTCGTCCTGTAGATGTTGAGGAAAAAGCAAAACAACAAAAAAACTAATTGATGTCATTTTTCCAAAGGTTCCACCATCACTGCAGAGATCCAGGGAGTGATCGACGCCTGTGTGAAACTTACAGGGATGCCGGATCTCACCTTGTCATTTATGGTAAGGTAATTAAGATTTTTAAATAAAGCTTGAACTCAATCCTTTGTAGCTGCCTTGACGTCTCTGATTGTTTGAGCTGCAGGGCCAGCATTTCTTCAGTAGCATTCTAAAACAGAATACGAGGAAAACATAATGACACTATATAGATATACTCTCTCTCTCTCTAGATGTGTATAAGAGACAGTCTTACGTCACCAAATATGGAATGAATCCCCGTGCGTAAGAGGTGGTCTCTCCACGCTGCGCGTCGTGTGATTCGTCGGCGATCCCGTCAGTCTCAAGATGGTTGTCATCATTGGCTGCCTCAGAATCAGAGCTTTCCAGCGATATATAGAGCTCCCGGATTGGACAGATGGTCGGGGGGTAGGGACA
>SRMA01025764.1:201976-288735 GCA_007224835.1 Danionella cerebrum
TATATATATATATATATATATATATATAAAAATAAATAACATAATATACAGCTGCAATTACAAAATGTAGATACAACTCAACATTAATAAAAAAAAAAATAACAATATACAGTGGTACCCCGAGAAATGAAATTAATCCTTTCCAGGTTGACGTTCGTATCTCGAACATTTCGTATCTCGAAACAAGTTTTACTTGTAAAACTCAGAAACAACAGTATAAGTTTATTAAAAAAAAGGAAAACCAGAGAAAAATCAAGTAACATTTCTTCAATCCTTAAATCTACACATTGTTAATGTAATAAATGATAATAAAACACAAGCAAAATACGTAATATGTACACAAAAGGATGTAATAACACTATATTGATTTAAATACAACTATTTAGATAAACTATATATATATATACAGCTGCAATAGCAAAATATAGATGCAACCCTAGATCTGTAAAACAACCCAATATCACAATATAAGTATAGCTACAACTATATAGATATAATAATTCTAGATAGGCAAAATAACAATATATCGGTTTAACAACATTATAATGATGTATATCTACAATATCGTGTTAGATATAATAAAACTATATAGATATAGATATACTAGCACAATATATATGTGTATATATAAACAACACTATATAAATATAACTCTATAGATAAGGATATAATAACACTATGTGGTGTTTGGTAAACGAGCTTCAGGAGGATTAATCAGGGCATGCCATCACTCACTGCTTTATTTACTCCTCACTGTGGGTTCGGAGCCTTCGGCGATCGGAAAGCTTGCTTTGTACTCGCCACCCTTTTGCTTACTACAGAGCAGGCCTGGTGGTGAACTTGTGAATTTGATAGACAAAACAACATCATATTTATCATATCTAATAACATAGATATAGCTACAAGATGGCGTTAGGTATAAAAAAAAAAAAGCCTCTGAAGAACTGAACCTATTCTGACTTCGCTAGAACCTCCTCTGTGCGCCTGTCTTGTCATTATTCCGACCGCGTAACAAATTGCTTGTTGTGTTTTCCCCCGAACTATAAGTCACTTTGGCTAAAAGCATCTGCTAAATGCATAAATGTAAATAATATAATAAAATGATACAGATATAGCTACAACAACAATACTGGGTAGATATATAAGGTCACAGTGGTAACGCTCCCAACCACTAGGGGGCAGTTGATCTTCACTTCGTTACATCACAAGTGCATTATGGAAGCAAATAAAGTGGATATTGTCTGTAACACAATATTGGATTTATTTTTGAAATTAAAAACAAATATATAATACGGATGATGGATGTGTTGCTTCGGTTATCCGGGTTTGGATGGGGACTGGGTTAGCTGGTCTGCTGCTGAGCCGCACTGCTGTCAATATTTGTTCTAATATTATTCGAAAAACATTTTCAATGAAAATAACATTTACACACTGATTTTATTATTTTTTTATGTTGATCAAACACTTTATTTATTTGGTCTCCACTCTCTCCCTAGAACCCTCGTCTCTTGGATGATGTCAGCTTTCATCCATGTGTGAGGTTCAAACGCTGGGAGGCGGAGCGAATCCTGTCCTTCATCCCTCCAGACGGCAACTTCCGCCTCCTGTCGTACCACGTCAGCTCTCAGAAGTGAGAACTTCTCGAAATGTTTCACTTAGCCAAGTGGGAAAGATGATAGAGTTGCACTTTATATCGAAGGGCTTTTTGTGTTAATCAATTCTCCAAGTTCTTTATTTCCACAATGGTTACAACTCCTACGAAGAATCAGATTACACCAAAAAAACAGCACCCAATAAAATCACGCCGTTCCATTTTATAAAAATAGGATTTTTTTTTTTTTAAATCACCATGAAAATAGTTGCTCCTATGTAACCCTCCTCTTCTTCATCGGATACTTGGTCACCCAACCAGCTTTAAGAAATGTGCGACCTTTGTCAAGTTGAACCGAGTGCATAAAGAAAGATCAAAAGGAGGAGAATGTTACGTTGCGTTTGCTGGTGATTAGTGGATTATTTGAATATTGTGCCAGTGGCGGACCCAGAAAACAAATATTTAATGTTAAAGTTACTTTGTAGTCCATGTTCGTTGAGGTCATTGATTTTTGTTTGTTATGAATTGAAAAATCAAGACTCAACATTAGTTTTTATTTTATATTGAATTTGGACAAATGTAAAAAAATCCTGTGGTTTAATTTTTTAACGCCAAATTATTATTCTTTTTTTTCTTTGTTCAAAATATGTGTTTAATCCAAGTAAGCATAGTAATTTAAAATCACGTCCAAAGAAAAAAAATAATAAAAATAAAATAAAACGCTTCTGAATTCTTAGTTGTCCTATTTGCTTTAGGCGGCATCCCATTTGGGTTGATTTGGTTTGGGTTTTTTCCCTCTTGAATCTTTTGTACAATTTATCTGCAAATTCTTCCAAACTGGAGCAACATTTTCTGTTCTAAATTGGCTACTTCTATTTTGAAAGCTAAAGTTGTATCGCTTGTCTTTGACTCTTCAGCCTGGTGGCGATCCCAGTTTACGTCAAGCACAACATCAGCTTTAGAGAGGGGAGCTCTCAGGGTCGTTTCGAGGTCACCCTTGGCCCAAAGCAGACCATGGGGAAGGTGGTGGAGTCAGTGCTGGTCAGCAGTCAGTTGCCCCGCGGCGTCCTCAACGCCAACCTCAACCCCTCACAGGGCACTTACACATTTGACCCCGTCACAAAGGTGAATGAATGCTGTTTTTGTCTTTGTGTGGACAGAACGTGGCTGTTTTTGCTTGTGCAGATGATATAAAATGCAAACCATCGGCATCACTAAACCGAGGAGGATCATATATAAACGAAATCCTTTCAATTTATAGACGTGAATAACTTCTAAAAAATCTAAATGAACATGTCAAACAAAAAAAACAGAAGTTCATTTTCCCCCTAATGCTATAAGTCCATCACCCATTTTCCTTATGCTGTAGTTTTTTTTTGTGTGTGTGAAGATGAACAAAAAATGTAAACATTATTAACTCGATTAGTGATCTGAAAAACAAATCAGCCACTAGAACGCGATCAGAACCGTGCGTTACAAGATGAACGCAGCTCTGGTAACATCCAAACTGTTCAACGGCTCCAGAACATTGTGTAGATCAGAAGAGATGATGTCAATCATTTACCGACATGGATAAAAACAACTACTGTAGAATAACCATGAACCAACTCTACTCTTGTTTTGACTCACTTAGTGTGTGAGGAAGCCTCAGCTCGCCAAATAATTGAGGTCCCCTTGACACTGCTAGTACAGTTACTGTTTCCAGATATTAAATAAATTAAGTAATTGATTATTCAAGAAATAAATATATTTACCCCTGAACAAAGTAAACACAGCATTATCTTCACTGTGTTGATTTGTAAAAATGAGATTGTTTATAAAAACTTTAGTTTTGAATGCAGGTGAAACTTGAAAACATGGTTTTCATTGAAAAGACCACGAACAATACAAATAAAATAATATAAAAAAAAAACAAATCCTGGCTCTGCGATTTACAGAACAGGTCTTGATATGTACTGTAATAAAAATAATGCTTTACAATAGTCGTGATTATCGTTTTTCCCATAATCAAGCCGTTTTCGTGCTGATGTCACTGTGATTTATGATATGTGCAGCTTCTGTCTTGGGACGTGGGGAAGATAAACCCTCAGAAGCTGCCGAGTTTGAAAGGGTCGATGAGTCTTCAGGCTGGAGCCTCCAAACCCGACGAAAACCCAACGATCAACATCCAGTTCAAGATTCAGCAGATGGCTATCTCAGGTGCTGTAGATCTGAACAGAATTCTCATTTTAAAATTGTTTCCCGTGGTCTGAATAATCTGCGTTCCTCCTCAAGACCAAGTTTTTTTTTTTGAGTTTTGCAAACAAAAACAGAGATGTGTGTTCCTCTCTTCACCCGAGTATAGACAGCAAAGATCTCAGGATTCCTGTAAAGGAAAACGATCAGGTTTGGGAATTCAGAAGGAAAACGAGTAAATGTTTCCTTCTGTGATTCTCATCACAATCTTGTCAAAACGTTCTTTTCTTAGAAGCTCGCTTCCTCTCTCACGGTGGCTTTAGTTGGGACGCACAGAGCTGGGTACTCTGAGCTTTTTCGTACAGGTTTCAAGAGATTTCTTCTGGATGCACCAGTTTGCCACAAATAGAAACATCCCGCGTTGATTTTCTTCCCGAAGTGTGCATTCGATTCATTCAGAAACACTTGTGTGGAGGAGATTTGAAATCTCTCAAAGGACGGGTCAATCGCGGAGGGAAAACATTGATCCGACATTTGAAAGTTCACCATCCAAAAGAACACAATGAGAACCGAAAATCTGCTCATGTCACAAAACAGCCGAAGCCATCCTCTCAGTCAACTATCGGTACATTTGTCTTTTTCTAAATAAACTAAGTTACAGCCGAAAAAGTCCAAAATCCCAAGAAATGACAATGTTGGCGATGCTTGATGAAATACTGGAGGTATTATCCTGATTCAGGATACAGGCAGCTCCACGGCTGCTTCTGTCTGAAGCACAGCGAGCAGCTGTTATTGTACGGGGCACTAATAAGAGCCGCGTTCCTGTGCTCGTCGGAGTTACTCGAGCGTTCTGTAGAAGCGCGGACGGCAGACGTTTGACAGACTCAGTCGTGACAAAACGGAGAAAAAAACCCCCAAGCATCTACTTTGGAAAATCCATAGATAATAAAAGTCTCTGTTAAGAAAGGTTATACATTAACATGGCGGTTGACTTAATGTTCTTCTCAATAAACTGTATTTAATTACATTTTTTTAATTTATTTATTTCAATTCAGAAGCCAACGCCAGTCTGGTTTGTTAAATACTAAATAAACATGTTGTTTACTTGTATAAAAATCGGTTGTGAAAAAAAATCATGATCGGTGCATCCCTTATTTCTTCTACAACTAATGCGATATTTCATTAAATCTGGAAAAATAATAAGCAAACACAGACTCAATAAAAATACTACATCTAATGCGTTTTCTATAGAATCTTTAAGAAGTTTTAGTTCAAAAAAGATTTAGATTGTGAAAGATATGCATCTTCCACATGGTTTTGACCGTGGATAGTTCTTTTTTTATTCATTTTAGTAAAATATTTGTGGGAATGCTGGGGTTAAGGACAAGAAGATATTTCACATGTTTTAAAAATGATCTGAAGCGGTTGATATGCATTTAACAGTAATAGCGTCATATGTCCAGGAGGGGGCGGTATTTTGTTTCTGCAGAAATGGTTGAGCTCATAAAGAGTTCTCAGTGCCATAGACCAGAGATTCTTAACCTTTTTGACACTGGGGCCCAATTTTCCCCGTACAACGTGATTCAAGGCCCATTCAAATAACTTGTTAATGTAAATAGATCCACATCTTGTTTGATTTGTGTTTAATAATTAAATCGTCATTTTATGGTTGATATGATAATCTTAAATACATTTATTTTCACACTGATCAGTTAAACCAAAGTTGTCGTGCTTAGCACAAATTAGAATTCCGAAAATATTTATAAGGTTTTTTGATAAATAAAAAGCAAGCACACTTCAAATAAGTTTCAAATGAAATAAACTGTAAATGACACTTAAATAGAGTGCAGCCTGCTGATGAACTTGACAAATTAACAACAGTGTGTTTTTTAACATGCTACAAATCACATTTCATGTTCACCTCTTAATGAGAGACTTGGGCCTGTCTCTTAGACATGATCAAATCCAGTCTGGGTGGAATGGGGGAAGAGGCTCACTCTTAGGGTAGCCTCCAGAGATGCTCTGAGTCTGCTGCGAGCTTTGGTCTTAGTAACACTCCAAGATAAGTTGGAGTTCAAGAAACAACGGCTCTTTTATTAAACTCTGTATTGGAGCGAGTACAGCAAGAACGAAACTCAACTCAACTGAACCAAAACAACAATATCCCCTTAACGTAAGTCTGAACCGAAATAGACCGTTTTAAAGTTAACGTTTTTAACAGAGAGAACATTGGTACGTCTTACCATCAATCAGATCTCCTAGTAGCGTTTGCCCCGGAAACTGCAGCAGCGCGAGACGTGGTGCGTCAGCAACTAGTGACGCTCGCAAGGAGTACACCTAATCTTCCAAATTAATTTTATTATTATTAATATCATTTATTATTTGTTTTTAATGTCCTCTGATGGATTTGAGTGTGGTTTAAAATGTAAAAAAAAAAAAACTAAAATGAAATAAGAAACATGCTAGTAGTTTGGCCGAGGCTCTATTGGCGCATACCACAACGCCTGACTGACGCCTCACTGCCACCAAGTGCCAGGAAGCGACATTCAGGTCCCGCGGCAGAACAGTTCAGAACAGTGTTTTTCGCGGCCCACTAGTTAACGCTCGCGGACCGAGATTGGGCCCTGGCCCCATGGTTAAGAATCACTGCCATAGACATTAGTCTGGCGTCTAACCCATCTATGGTCTTCTCCTCGTTCCACAGGACTGAAAGTGAACAGGCTGGACATGTACGGCGAAAAGTACAAACCTTTCAAAGGCATCAAATACATGACGAAGGCGGGAAAGTTCCAAGTCAGAACCTAGATGAGCGCTTCCTTTCCGCGATCCGCGCGGTTGGTTAACGGCAAATCCGGAGGTGAAGGAAAACCAGGGCGGTCCCTAGAAGGCATTTCAGTAAAACTTATTTAATAATGAGATTGAATGGCTGCTTGTGAAGAACAGGTGTGGAATAATGTTTCTCGAGCTCCTTTTCACTTTCTGTAGAACCTCTTTTCCTGTCATTTCTTCCTCGGGTCATTTCTTGATCTGCTGTCCTCCGCTCTGAAGGGAGGTGATCAATGACTTATTTCTGCATCACCATTTCAGAAAGTATTCAGACGCCCCTAAAAGTTTCACTCTTTGTATAATTACACCCATCTGCAAAAATCATTATCATTTCTAATTAGACACAGCACCCCACACGGACAGGAAAACACAGAACTGTTCTAATACTGTCAGATTTATCAGGAGAAAAAAACAACATCCAAGGTCCTAAGGGTTCAGACTCTTCAGGACTCCGTATCATGAGCTTCGTGCTTAGTCATTGTCTTGTTGGAAGGTAAACTTTCAGCCCAGTCTGTGGTCCTGAGCGCTCTGGAGAAGCTTTCATCTTTCCCTGCAACCAGTCGTCCTGTCCTCCCCGCAGCATAATGCTGTCACCACCATGCTTCACTACTGGGACTGTCTTGGACAGGTGTTGCACATCTGATTGTTTTCTCCACACGTACCACTTGGAAGTGAGCTCTATCTTGCTCTCATCTACCAGAACATCTTTTTCTCACCACCTTGGAGTCCTTGTCTTTTTTTTGTTAGCAAACTCCGTTCATCTCAGTGGCGCTCCCACTGAGGAGAAGCTTGTGTTGGCGGAGGGTTGTATTGATGTTTGACTTTCTACAACGTCCTCCTGACTCCATCTCTGGAGCTTGGCCACAGTGATCTTTGGATTCCTCTCTCACCAAGGCTCTTCTCTCTCCATTTGGATAATGGGCAGCTCTAGGAAGGTTCTGGTTCTGAGATGCATTGTGGTCTTATATAAACAGGCGTGTGGCTTTCCTAATCAAGTTCAATCTGTACAAACACAGTCGGACTCAATTGAAAGTGTAGAACCATCTCAAGGATGATCAGAAGAAATGGAAGCAACAGTGTGTCAAAGGGAAACCACAAGATTTCATTTTAAAGCATCTACAAAAATGTTAACAATTCTTTGATTTTCTGTCTGTGTGGCGTGCTGTGTATTTATGAACCTAATATTATTTTATCACATGGTTGCAATATAACAATGAGTGAAACGTACGGGGCTCTGAAACATCCTCCGCCCCCATTATTTGTGTGGAGTAAAGCGATTTTCAAATGTCGTTCTACTGAAGCTTTGGATTGTTGACTGCAGTGTTTTTACAGTGTTTTGTTCCGCTTTGATTTTATTTAAATGTTATTAAAACACTAAATACAACATAAAATGAAGCAACAGAGTTACAACCAAATATCACATGATGGGGGTGTAATGATACGGTGTGTCTCATGCCTGAAATCTTTTTTATTTTCGAATAATGTCCGGCTGAGTATTGAAATCACATGAGACAAGAAGTTTTCATTTAAATGTGAATTATTGTGCATTCGAGAGCAAAAGAATCTATCGGCAGCAGCAGCATGGCTCGCCGTCTGTCCTGGTGCAAAACTCTACCACCATACACCTGAGAAGAATCCTGTCCATAGTTCTGGTGCGGCAGCAGCAGGGTGTCGTATGTGACAAACATCATCAATGCATAGCAAACAACCATCGTGCATTCGAAACATTGCTTAGGCATTCTATAGAACGCTGCATTGCAGAGTTTGCCAGACACACACACATGTATATAATGATTTAAAAGTGTTTATTTTAATTAACATTTCCACCGTCGCAACAATCATTGGAAAATAAATGTTTTCAAATTTTTAGGCTAGTTCGATTTGTACCCGTGTATAATGTCCAGCCCACTAGGGGGCACTCTGAACATGTACGAGATTCATACCTGGAGTGCAGGACAACTGTGTGTTTCATAACCAATTTTCTCGATACTCAAATGGAATACTGCTGCACGGAGATGGGCTGCAAATCACGAAATCTGTTCAGTTTTATCTTTAAATGCTAATTGGCTTTCATAAACTAATGCAACACATTTTCCCATCTTAACTCGGCGTCCACGCTACAACTGCTGGAGTGTTGGAGCTCCTCCCGGTTACTCCACGATACGTATATCGAGGCGTTTTCGTATTGTACCACGATATTGTTACACCCCCGTCACACGACAATGAGAAAGTAGCGTATTGCTAGCTGCGATTCTGTGAAACGATGAAAACATTTGAGTTGTTCAAGAACACACCAGTGTAACGACACGAAACCAGTGAACGTAAATCCACGTTTAAAAGTGATAAAAGGACTTGACGCTGTTTCTGTTGGAGTTTGACTGATTTCTTATTGGTTTGATTGTGGTTTACGAGTGAAATGTGGGGAACCCAGCTTTAGCAATGCTAGCTGATCAACCGTCCTGCAGGATTTTCAACAAACTTTATATTGAGAGCGAGATGTGTTTTTGTGTTTTGAGCTCCTCCAGATGTTTTCTTTCCTCAGTGCTGTTTTTTTTTCAGATTAAAACTGTTTACAGTGCAATTAAATAAATATACTCCAAACACCTTCTGTAGTGTAACTCACAGAGCACAATGTTTACTTGTTACTTTCCAAACATTACTACACGTTTGTGCAGGTTCCGTGTCATTTTTCACCACTAATACAGGTTTTCAACGATGCTCTGATTCTTTCTACTCCACAATTTGTGCAAACGCATGTACTTTACCAAGAGCATGTGAGTTGAGCGTCTAATGCATACAAGCTTCAAATACATCACGCGGATGTTTACTTTCTTGTCCCAAAACCTTTTTTGTTGAAGCAGCTGGGATTAGCATGGAAAACCATGATCCATTTTGATGAATTACAGAAACACAAAGAGTATCTCATGTTTCTTTTTAAACAAGTGTTCCCATTGGTTCTGTGATTGGAATAATGAAAAGCCAAATGAGACGAGACCCAATGCCTGTTTGAAATACATACTGGCATACCGGTTAGTAGGGGATTGGTGAAGGTGGGCAGCACATAGACGTCTACACGAGGGGAACTGATGCAGGTTGGTCACACGATGATAACAAAGCATGTGTTGAAAACCTCCCACCCTCACGCGGGAAGTGACCGAACCCGCAGATACCACTAGACGCTGGTATCAGAAGAGAGCAGACTGATCTTGTAAACAACTGCGAGAGATGGGAATGTTTTTAGAATATTTCCACTATGTAGACATTGCTTATTTATAACTTCTGTATCTGATGAAGCCAAAATGTAACCCTCCATCCTCATCAGAAACGGAAGGGTGGTGTCTATAGACTCCATGGTTATGGATGATGTGTAATTTACTGATTGATACTATAGTTGTACCTGTAGAGTACAGAGTGGAACGAGGTCATAACAATGGAACGTTTGTATAATAACGGTTTACTGTGTTATAGACAACTACTCGCTATTGATTTACAGTGTTGACTAAAAATAATAAAATAAAAACAAACATATTATCCGTAACTTCATTTAAAACATTTTTCAAATGCTTACATAAAATAAAACATACATTTTATTGAAATCTTTTTACTTTTACTAAAATCAATACCCCACAGAAGCGCGATTATGACAATTTAATCATTTTAATTTTACCAACATGGATTTTGTACTTTCACTACTCCGCTGACAACCTGATTTATTAAAGATACAAAATAAAGAGAAGAAAGAAGACAGTTTTTTAAAGTTTTTGTTTTTTTGCAAATGGTAACTTTTCACTCAAAAACTTTCGGGTATTGACGTTGGTTGGATATAAATGGAGTTAAACTGGTAAGAATAACTTTTATTACAATTGAGAAATTTAGAAATCGAATGGACACTAAAAAGCAGCAAATAACATTCATTTTATGAATCAAAGAAACCACCTAAACATTTTAAATTGTATTAACTAGGGATTCACCGAAATTTCGGCCGCCAAAAATTAAGAAAGCGGAACGAAACGTAAGAAAGCGTCTCGCTCGCGCTGTCGTTACGCATCAAACACGGAGTGTGTCGACGGTTTGGAAGCACTTCGCAGTTTCAGATGAGGACAGCAAAGTTGAGATATTTTTGCAATTATTTTTCTTCTGTTTGTGCTTTGTTGTTTGGTACAGTAATTTAAAATTGATGTAAAAAAGCAGCTATTTGCACAATTTTGTTACAGAAAGAAATTTTATTTAGTTTTGTTATTGTTAAGCAGCCTTATTACTGTTATTTATTATCAATAAAAGTTTGATTTGAAGTTTTTTAATACAAACAAAAAAAATTTTGTTTAAACGTTTCGTTTTCAGCCCAGAATTTTCGGTGCATCCCTAGCATTAACATCAGGATTTCAAGGAATGTTTTGTTGTGCCGGGGAGTACTACAGTGCAATAACAAACAACTAGCGGGCTAAAATGTTCACACTTTTATTTTGACTTGTTAAAGTGGCGCTTAACAGTATTTCTAAAAATCGTTCCAATGAGAAACGCAAATCTATGATTTTCAGAGGATAAAGATTAGGAACGGTAAAGAAAAAAAACATTTAACCAATTAGTTGCTATGGAGGAGTCTGTGACAGAACATAATGTTCCCCATATCACTATAAGCCATATAAACCAAAGTTTCTATGAGATGCTCAGTTTGAGTAACAGTTTTGACCCCATGTTAAGTCGATGGAAGATTTCCCAGCATTCTCAGAGATTTCTCAGAATTCCTTTCGTTATACCAGGCTGAAAAGACATGGCATTGCGATTGGATGTCTGGGCAAAGTTTGGTGGCTGAACGGTGTAGGAGGAGATATGTTTAGATATTTTGCAAAAGACGTTAAGAATATTTTGTCATAACAAATCAAGCTAAACACGGATGTAAAAGTTTGGTAGATGGGATGTATTGCCTAAAAATAACAATAAATCCACTGTGTTTAATATTCATAAGAAACGAAAATAAGAACTAAATGTGCCAAAAATGTTTAAAAAATAAGCTTTTACCTTTAACTCAAATCAAATTAATGTTCGTCTAGAAACAACATCGGCTACGACAAAAAAATATGCATCAATTTCTTCTTCTCTTCATATTTGTGTCATTTTTTGGTCCTCCATATAGACACAGTCCCCTTCGTGACGTAATACTGACCCCCTCAGTCCACGTCACTTTTTAAACTCCATTCCAGAGCTTAGCTCAGTCTCTCGCCGGCTCCTCTTCCTCCTCCTCATCGTCTTTTAACTCTAAAACTTTCCTAAAGTCAATAGAGTGCAGTTGAGGAAAAGTTAAAGGCTCCGTCCCGGATCGCGGGGCCAGCAGCAGCTTTTTATAAACCGGTGTTTAGAAGATAATTTACGTTTCGTTTAAAATGTGCTTTTTCATTTGCAATTAAAAAGCCTTTAAGTTCATTCTGGAGATGTGAGATATCAAAAACCTGAGGTTAATTTCGGAGAAAATCATTGTTTTTTTTTCATATAAAAAAGGGGTTTGACACAAGAGGCACCGGGAACATTTCCTCAGTTTGGTAAGTTTCTCTCTCTCTCTCTCTTAATGTTTCTTTTAAGTTCGTAAAGCTTTCACTTGCAGGGCACTACTTTAAAAGCAGAAACAGGAGATGTGTATTCCCTTGTTTAAGTTTTCCCAACCCTAATGAGGCCATTAGCGCTCGGAATACACATCGATTAGCAGCTGATCAGTTATTTATTTATATTTCTAGATACTGCAGCATATGAGACATCCACAGAGGGTTTGTTTCTGTAACACGCTTCTAGGAGCTTCATCGCGACGGAAAGCAACTTTAAAGCGTTGTTTAATTGAAAGAGGTTTCGCTTCTTTGTGCCGGATCGCGCCCGGCAGGTCTGCAGCGCGCCCCGGGGTGTTGTTTTCTTAATGCAGAGGGGGGGTTCGGTGATGTGTCGCTTTTGTCACCCTTCACAGGAAAACTGTCACTTGTATGTCAACATAAATCGGAAAGGTAAATAAAGAGGTGTATGTGTCGCAGTTTAAACGAGCATCGCAGGTTTTAAAGCGCCCGGCGAGGAGCCACGTGCTCGGGAGAAGCGCGTGCGGCGCACGGACCGCGCTGCGTTTTTCTTTTTTTAATATCCGGCATGACCAAGCAGCAGAGCCGGCTGCCTTCCAGCTTTCTAACGTGTCTTTAACGAAGTTCAGCGGCACTCCCAAAGCGACTAGCCACCAAATGTAGAATTGCAGCAGTAATGCAGCGTTTATTACAACAATGTGCAAAAGTTTTGGTCGGGTGTAAAAATGTTTAGAAAACCTCAGCTCTTGTAACTACACTTGAACTCTCTGGAATTTTGTCAGATTTGAGTTAGGTGCGTGATCCACCAATTATACCAAGCAGCTGTTAACCCAGTCATGAACTGGAACTGAAACAGCGGTGTAGGAAGCTTGAAACTACGGAAAAGACGATTTCTAGTTACAGCAACAAGAAACAAGGTAGTTAAAGCCTCTACATACCGGTCCGAATTGAGATTCAGCAGGGTGCCCTGAGGAAATATTGATGCAATGACACTTCCTGTCTGACAATGGCGTTTGCGGTTAATCTGATGCACTCCATGGAACTTGGGGGAAAAGTGCCAACTAACAGGTAGAAAAAAAACCCTGGTTGTTGAGTGGTTTATACTGTTGGTGGAGCATGTGGAGAAAGGAGGATTTGTGTCGCTATTTATTTCCTGTGTAAAGCCGCTATGAAAATGTGGGATGGCTCATTTACATCCTACTCACGTCATCAACAGAACCAGCTTTCACTGGCCGTTCTCTTAACGAGAAACAGATCCGATAGGGAAGTATGAATCTCTTTTTCGTTGGAATCACTCATTTGGTCAGATGTGTGATGTCCCGTTGACATTTCCACGGTTTTTGGTGCACGAAACTTCATATCAAAAGTTCGGCTCGGTGTGTATTGGACTTTACAAAGCATGAAGGTCTCTCCCAGACAAAGATCTCAGAACAGACTTCGGTTCTGATATGTGTTGTTTTGGAGAAGGAAAATTAAATATTGTTCGAAAGTGACAAATGTGAACAAATTCGAAATCCTTCAAACCAGCATCAGTTCTTACAGCTAGACTTGCATAAAGTCTGGAATTGTGTCAGGTGCATGATTCACCAAACAACTGCTAAACCAGTCATGAACTGAAACAGAAACAGCTACAGAGGAGGCTACCACGTTTCTAGTTACAGCAACAACACACAAGAAAGTTATATTGCAGACAAAGACTTTAAAGCCTAGATGTGCTGTTTTGATGGACATCAATGAAATGAAACTCGCTGAGCAACGTAGATCCACTTGACAGAACTTAAATGTGTGCAGCAGATGAGACACATCAAGCTAATTACTTGTCAAAAACAGTAGATGTTCTTTGGTATTTAATGTGCAGAGACATAAGTATGCATAGAGTAACCTGGTGCAGAAAATGTCAGAAGGTACTCAAGAATTTTTTGCTGTTAGGTATTGGCCTGCATTTCTGATTTGATTCAGAAATTCTCTTTCGTTCCTTCATTGGATTCTAGTTATGGCTGAAAATAAATAATTACTTAAAGTATTCTTCTTCTTTTTTTAAAGCATTTTCACCTTTTCCTAAAACTGCACAGTACAGTACACACTACTAGACGTAAATAGATTATGTTGATATAGTTATCTCTATTCACGTTTTTTAAGGTCAAACTAGTTTCAAAACCTGCCGGACCAGAACAGAACTGTTGCACATTCCTGTGCACTTATGTTGACCTCACGTAGAGATTGTAAAGATAGGACAAAATAGTTACGAATACCCACAGGCACATCATACCCACATGTTGTTGATCAAGAAACTATCCATCTTTATTTATTTAGCACAAAAAACTGCACATTCACAGACCAATGAGCATCACATTTTCCTTAAAATAGAAAAATTAAGAACAGTGATGAAACATCACCTTTAGAAATTTGGATTTTTTTGTCATAAATCGCATTATTATATTAAAATGTAACTAATAGATTATATATATATACATAATGTAATGCATTCTGTTCATTTTAACGTTTATAGCACGTATAATAACGCAATAAAAGCTAATCTTGGTCATTTAAACTGGTCTGGTCTTCCGTTTGCTACCGATTGCGTAATAATGCGTTGTTATGACTCAAGGCGGGAAACGCTGAGGTAACTCGTTATCCTCGTCAAAATGCCGTGTTTCTGGCTCAACACTGAATAAAATCCCACCATTGTCACCAAAAACATGATACGTGCCGTAGTTCAATAAAAGTCTGACTTTATTGACGTCTTCTCGAACAAAGAGCGTCGAGCGAAAGTCCTGCTTCGAGACGAACAAAGAGCAGCCGGAGCATATGGAGGAGACCCGTGCTGTCTTATGGGAATTCGCCATTATAACCGAGAATTTTCTCACATTTCGCACGTAGAGCCCACCCTGGCTCAGTACCTTTGTCCTTTGCTGTGTTCATGCCATTGTACATCAATAAAGAAGAGTTCAGATTGTTTGGTGCTACCATTGTTTTTGAACGGTGTAACTATCCCCCTATAGCTTATCTCAAGAGAGCTAGCTTTTCATCAATAGATAATACAGACTAAACTACTTATTGTGTAGATAGTTTTAGGTATTAATGAATGCTCATAAGTGTATGCTTTCCTTTCACTGGGTTGCTAAGATAATATTTAATTTATTTAATAAGCTCATTATGTATTATGTAAATTAATCTAGACATGCATTATGGAAGAATATGCATCTACATATAAAGAGTTATGTTACTAAATGGTACAATATATATGTACATATGATATATGTATACAATTTATATGTAAATATTAAGAGTTTTTGTTCAAAATTGGCACAATATATACATTACTGTTCAAAAGTTTGGGTCACATAGAAATGTCCATATACAGTGGCACCCCGAGATACGAAAGTTATCCATTCCAGGGTGACGTTCGTATCTTGAAGCAAGTTTTACATGTAAAACGCCTAATCAGTGCAACGGCTCTCAAAAAGTATATGTAAATTAAAAAAATAACTTTCCACGTTATAAACGTTATACCTTTTACCACACCTTATTGGTAATCTATACATAATGTTTTGCTTGATTTAAAACTGATTTAAAGTGTTTTAAGGCGTATCAGCCACTTAAAGCACACTCTCTGTGCGAAAGGAGCGCAAGGACGCGAAAACGCAGCGCGACATAAGACAAACAAGTGGAAAATAGAGCAGAAATGTTTGTTATTGTTCGTATCTCGAATTTTTCTTCTTATCTCAAAGCAAAAAATTTCTGCGGGACCTTTCGTATCTCGAACATTTCGTAACTCGAAGCATTCCTCTCTCGGGGTACCACTGTACCTCCAAAATTAACAGTTACAAGGCAAAGGTCATCAATGCGGTAATTGGTGAAAATGGAGGATTATTTGATGAAAGGAACAAATTATTATTATTTCAAATATTATTTATAACCTTGTCATTGTCCTGAATATATTTGTACAACTCATGCGGTAAATAAAAGTGTGACTTTTCTTGGAAAACACAAAATTGTCTGAGTGACCCCAAACTTTTGAACAGTAGTGTATGATCATTTAAGATATATGTGTGTGGGTGTGTGTGCGTGTGTGGGTGTGTGTACACACATGGAGAGTTGTGTTCCAAAATGATATCTTATATATGTTCACTTATTCATTATAAAACCATCTTTTTCATTCGTTACAGCTGCAGAACCATCATCTACGTCTGTCCACATGCAAATGTCAGCGGGTCAGTGTAATATAGAGATGCTCTCCATCACCTGTGGCCTTGCTACCATCACACCTCCATCTGCAGGTGAATGACATCCTGCCCGGAAACTCCTCCACTATGCCCAGAATCTCTTCTCTAGTGCTCACCACCTGCCTTTAAACCTCTTTGGCATCATTTCAACTTGTGTCGTAAACTGCACAAACACTTTATGGACTGGTCTGTGTTGTGCTGTAAAGAACCTTGCTTTTCTACATTGCTTTTTAAAACCTCAGCGTCCACGTTAACCACCCGTTCGTCCTGGAAGAGAGTGGGACCCTCACTATGCACAAGCTGAGGGGAGGCCCTGGTCCTCCTGTCCAAGACATCTATGAATTCTCTCTGGACGAGGAAGACCCTAAAGTTTTCCTTGGGGCCAGGAGTGCGAGGGTGGTGTCACCTGGGGTTGACTACATCAGGTCTGAGCATGAGCAAGCCGGCATGTTTTCCATGGTTCAGATGGAGAGCCAGGATTCAATGGCAGCCCAGAGGAAGAAGAGGAAGCGATGTGGCGTGTGTGGGCCTTGTCTGAAGAAGGAGAACTGTGGCACCTGCAGCAACTGCCTCAACAGAAAGATCAGGCACCAGATCTGCAAACTGAGAAAATGTGATGAGCTGAAGAGGAGGAAGAGTCCATGGGAGGTAAACGATTTAGGCTTTTATTAGACATGTATAAGCAGTATTTCTGTGCTCGAGATATTACCACATGTACGTTGGTCTCTTTACTTTATTTTCAACAAGAAAAGGGAAACATTCTGGAACGAACTGTTTTAAAAGCAAAGTTATGTTGCAGCACTCACCCAAGAGATCACATGGTTATCCATTAATATGCATGACAAACTATCCAATCAGTGAGTGCGTTTGTAAATGTGTTCTAAATTATTTTGATTTGATCTCACGCCGTGCTGGATCACTTTTTGAAAGAGCATGTTCGATGAAGGGTAGATGCCGTTCCAATCCCTGATTAGCTACAGAAGACCACACATATGCGTGAGATAAGAGTCTACCTGTAGCTATAGTCTCATATCTGGTGGTATTGAGAATACACAGTAGGAAATTTGCCACCGTCTCACAATATGAAAGTAATGCTTTCATTCCCGGATGGCTGTGTGCAAAGGCAACAAATAGATTACTATCTGGTAAATAGCAATTGAGCTCGATAAGTGTGCCGAAAGTGATAATTTCATCAAAAATACTGAAATTATGTCCTGCGGCGTGGTGTAGTGGTAGTGTGCAGGACACATATGTGCAGTTGCACAGGGCTGACACGAGTTCGAATCCCTCTTCGAATGATTTCCTGTCACTCTCCACTGTCCTATCCGTTAAAAGAAAAAATCAATAAAGGCTGCGGCCGAATAATAATAATAAAAAAAAAATACTGAAATTATACGTGATGTTCCACATTATTTCGGCATCACAATATCTGCAGCTGTTTGTGGTCCAACTGTTAACAATGATCACAACAGACCTGAGCAATTTTCAACGTCTACTCTGCTTTAAGTATAAACACTCCCTAGCCATGTTTTCATCCAAATATGCAAATTAAAGGATGGACAAGAATGGACAAGTCCATTCATTCATTTTCAAACCTGCTTATTCCCTTTTGGGGTCATGGGGGTCTGCCGGTGCCTATCTCCAGCACACATTGGGCGAGAGGCGGGGGTACACCCTGGACAGGTCGCCAGTCCATCGCAGGGCATCACAACCATTTACACCTAAGGGGAATTTAGATTATTCAATTCACCTAACCGCAAGTTTTTGGGATTGTGGGTGAAACCGGAAATCCACGCAAGCACAGGGAGAACATGCAAACTCCGTCACTGGTCACTGGCGAGCCTTGAACCGACAACCTTCTAACTGGAAGGCCACAGTGCTACCCACTGCACCACCGTGCCGCCCTTGCATTAGGAGAAGGCCTTTTTTGTATACATAGACTAAGACACATAGACGAAACGCAATATACGCAGTCATGTCGTCTTGCTTTTGGAGGCGGGAGACTGTTCTCTGGGAACTCAGCCGGTCGAGACAGTTTGATGACACTTTGATGACAGACTTTAGTTAAGGAATTTTAAATGTACATTTTCAAAATGTATGCGCATCTCGGCTTTTCCATCCAGGGTTATACCAATGGGTGGATGATTCCTGCAGCATGGTGTAGTGGATAAAGTGCAGGACACATAAGCATGGTTTTCTTTCCCACCACGCCCCATTCTCTCTCCTCCTCATTTCCTGTCACTCTCCACTTTCCGTTCACAGACAAATCAATAAAGGCTACGGACAAAAAATAATCTTAAAAAAAGGTGGATGGAAACACATCTAAATTATGCGTAAAGGACGCAGGAGAGAAACGGCTAAAGATCCCTTGCATCTCATTAATTCATGCCTAAGCACGCCCCTTTTCCTTGGGATTTTATAAACTGAAGTGTGAAAGACAAATGAATCGAGTCTGTCTATAAACTTTTACTTTCATTTTCTCTACTTTACTCTAGTCCCTGCCACCACTTTACTCCACTGCACACCTGATGAATAGAGTAGAAAGTAGATTAAGGCGCCTGAAAGTGATGCGTCAAACTGATTTTTGCAAACTAATTATGTTGTCTTTTGCTTCTGACAAAATATTCTAAACACATCTCCTCCAAGACGTCAAGACTCAAGTTGCTTTATCTTTTCAGACTGGTACCACTACAGGAATTCTGGGAAATCACTAAGATTTTTGGGTAAATTTACATTGACTTAACATGGGGTCCAACTTTGTAAAACTGTAACTCAAATGGAGAACCTCATAGAACCTTCAAACTAATAAACAGGGGTTAAATATTTACCATTGACTTATAATGTTCCGTTAAAAATAAGTGGGAAATGACAACAAAGATATCTTAAAGAGGAAACATCTTAGAGAAATGGGAGTTTGTTCATATTAATCATAGAATCAACCTAAAAATTGTTATGAAATGACTGACAGCTTCTTAGCAACCACATTTTCTGAACTCTACCTTAGCTCTGCTAAATGACTCTTTACCATAGAAACCAGTTTTGCTTATCGATTGTTGTGTAATTTGGAGAACTGTTTTAACCATGAGGTGTTTCAGTTATTATGGCCCCTTCAAAACTAGAACAGCCACATTGTTTGTGAGAAAACCCCCAGAAAAGACGTGTTTATCCTTGATAAGCAAGTCCTCTGTACAGGGGGTTCAGAGCCATAAGGAGTCGCTCAATCGCAACATTTGGAGATCCACTCGTGCCGTTTCACCAGAAGTTAAATCACATCAATCAAAAAAATTGTGGCTTGCGTTAAAGTAGGAAAGTACACAGATGAGCTCAAATACAGGGCTTGAGTCATCACTTCCCGTTTATTACACGTTGTTGGTCCACTTAGACGCATTCTTCACTTGTCCTGGCTTGACATGTTGGCCTTCATCCCTGCAATCTTCTCTAACTGTAAAACCTAACAACACGGTTGTGTAGTGTTCCGAAGTGTTCTTGAAGATAGCAAAAAAACAAAAACCCTCTCCTCTATGGGCTTCTTACAAATTCATTGTTGTTTCTCTCCCAATCTTGAAGTTGTTTTGGATGGAATCTTGTTGTTTCTGGAAACGTTTAACAACCGATAACACAACAAATCACCAGCTAATACATTTAGATCTTGCGTGAGGACATCTACAGGAGACGATGCTTTATTAGAATAAACGAATGCACAGGTGTTTGGTGCCTGTGGAGCTCAGGTTTGGGAATCGGACCAAGGAGACTGAAAAGCATTGAAGAAAGGCTCAGCTGCTCGCAGCCAAGCTCCCTCTCAACAGCTAATGAAAAGAGTCTGTCTTTGTGTGATTGTTTACAGAGTGCTTTATTTTTTAGTGGCAGCTGCTACTAAGTGTCCTGAAATAAAAGAGAAGCTAATCATGCGCAGCGGTCAAAGTCTTTTCTGCTTCTTTTTGGCTCGGTAGAATCTCAAACTTAGACTAAACGAAGGGCTGAGGGAAACAGATGCAAGTTTGACCGTGCAAATGTTTGCTGTAGCAAGTTGGGCTGGTTGCTAAGGGATTACGGGTGGTTGCTAGGTGGATGCTCACTTTGCTTTAGTTTATGACATATTTGATTATGTTTCACACAGATTAGCTTTTGTGACACACGTTGTCGGCAGATGTGAGTAGCATTATGGGATGCCACTGAAGACTCTGTGGTTTAGTTGTTTGATGCATTATAGCGTGACAGAAAAGTGAAACCCCAGTCTATTTCTGATGAAAACTTTAAGGGTAATTGATGATGAGTAATTGAGTCCGGATGATATTAATATATTGCCCAAAACAACAGCCAAGACGTCCAAATAGATGTGTACGGGTGAACGATCCACACGTTATGTAAAGTATTTTTTTTTATCTGTATGGTTCATTCACAAAAGAAACCCCCCTGCTCCAAAAACACACTTTTCACCAATTTTACGGCATCGGATTCATGGAAGCATCTTTCACAAAAATATTTTAAACAAATTAGTTTCCCTTAAGCCGAGAACTGACTGCACAATTTCAGCCAAATTCAGGAATCGCAGGGAAACCAGTGATTTACCAGTCAGCCTACGTTCCTTCCCTTTCCTATGGCCATGAGCTCTGGGTCGTGAACGAAAGGAGATCCTACGTTCCTCTGTAGGGTGGCTGAGTGCTCCCTTAGAGATAGGGCGAGCAGGAGAGGAGCATTTTGCTCCCACACCGAGAAAAGCCAGCTGAAGTGGCTCAGGCATCTGTTTCAGATGCCTCCTAAACGCCTCCCTGGGGAAGACCTAGGACCTTCTGGAGAGACTTTGTCACCCAGATGACCTGGAGGAGAGCGGGGAGATGGACGTATAAGCTCAAGAAGAAGATATCTGTCCCAAGTCTTCTGTGCCTCAGTAAAAATGGCACCTCTTCTGCCAGACCCTTTCTGACTCTGTTTTAGAGTTCCTGAGTAAAATTCTATGCTTCTGTTCAAAAGTCTATGCTAAGTTTTAGTGTTTCTGGGCAGGGTGACTCGGAGTCCCAAACTCGTCAACATTCCCATCCTGTGTTCATTCAAAATGTGTTCATTCTGTGAAATTCAAGTTGTTTTGGATAAAAGATAAATGCAATAAATAAAAATGAAGGTGGAGCATTTACAAAGTTTGGCCAATGTGCACACTTGATAAAAAAAGAAGGTAAAAGTGTTACTAAATGTTTAGTTAATGTACTTAAATTTTAAGGTTGCTATTCTATTTCAATATTTTTGTTTTGTTGATTAAACACCTGTGGTTTTATTCAGAAAATATTTATTGGGAAATATCAAAAATCATTCAAATTTTGGCAAAAATAAAGTGTTTTTTTTTTCTTTATAGCCTTGTTATGTTACAACAATACCAATGCATTTTGTGAGGAAATGTCATATTTAAAACAAAAAGAAGGCATAAAGCACTCTGGGACGATTAATGAGCAGCATTTGAGGCTTTCGTTTCAATGGAAATGTTCCAGTCTCTCGAGGGCTCACATGGGTTCCAGGTGTGTGACTCTGTGTTTGAGCAGGTTTAGAGTCTCTGCGCCGAGAATTTCTTTTGCTTACTTTATATACTCTGCTCTTTGACCTTTGACCACTGGAGGCGCGGGGGCTGACCTATGGCCAAATAAAAGAGGAAGATCGGGGGAGGGAGAGAGAAAAGGAGAAGCAGAAATAGGAGACGAGAAGCTCTGAAAGAAAATGAGAAGCTGTGGAAGGGAAAAGAAGAAATGCAGCTAAACAGGAAAAGCTGAAATCGCAAGAAAGGACAATTGAAGGAAAAGCGTCCCTGTCTTTGTGAGCTTCTGTGGGAAATGGACAGAATTAGAGCTTTCATTCGATGACCGGAAACAATAATACGAGCCTCTTTTCTTTGTTTCCCTGCCTCCCTCTCACCCTCCGCGTAATTATTGACCATAGGGATCAGGGCATGCAGTTGTTCCAGTTCCCATCATGCTCCAGCGTTTAACTAAGGGCTTTTCTGAATGTCATTCGATCAGTTGTTTTGGGCTATGGCGTATTCCTCAGGAACAAATTCACAGTGACGTAGAAGTTGTGGTTCTATTTTTACAGTTTTACACGCTCTGAAGAGACACTGGAAATGTGATTTAAAACCATTTCAGTATGAGAAAATAGAGCTAATATTCTGAAACAACGGCTAAAGTTTGTACACAATGTTTCCAGTGTCACTATGAGTAAACAAACCCTCGTTTCTCTATGATTTTCAGAAGCAAAACTGGTTCCAATGGTTATCATTTTTCATTTACCAAAGGTAGAGTTCAGAAAATGTGGTTGTTAGGGTAAAGTGTCTGGTTGCTAGAGTTGTCAGTGATGTCATAAAAAGTTTAAATTGTCACTATGATTAAAGTAAACAAACCCCCATTTCTTTATGATGTTTCATCTTGAAGAAATTTTCGTTGCCTTCATTTTAATGGCCATCATAAGTCAATGGTAAACACCTTCTAGAGCCTAGGATTCAAATACTTTTGCACAGAGGTTGCTATGTTCTTGCACAGACTGATGACTTCCTCAAGTGCGGAGAATCTGAAGGTTCTATGAGGTTCTCAGTTCGACTTACAGTTTTACAAAGTTTGACCCTATGTTAAATCAATGGAACATTTGAAATTCTTAATAACTTTCATTTAAACATTATTTTTTCTTTTCACATGAGAAAGAAAGTTATTTCTTCTCTAAAAAATAAATTTATGTCCAGCCCCATGGTGTAGTGAACGGTGCATTAGACAGATACACGCTTCCTGTTTCTCTCTACACTGTCGTCAATTAAAAAGGTAATTGTCGAAAAAAATCATCTTTAAAATAAAAAAAAAAGAATATTTATTGACAACATTAATTAAACCACTTTAAATATTTATACAAAATGTTTTTTTAATGCTAAAACCATACATTTCACACACTTTCAAGGCTCGAAAATGTACATTTTTTAAAAATCAGATAATAAACGATTTAAACTATTTGATATTTTGTTCTGGAAACTCAATAAAAGTAGTTAATGCATTTTTTCCAAGTTTGATAAGTTCCTCCTTTTCTCCGCTCCTGCAGGATTTTGTTTGTAGTTTTAACATTAATGACTGGAAACAAATAAAAAGTACACATTAATTATAGACGTAAAAATGTAAAAAACGATAAAGGTAAAAGTAAACTAACCCATCCCCGGAAAAGAAGCAGAAAAAGGCATTTGTTATCTTAATCAATTTACATTTGACAGACTAGTAACTAGTAGAGAGTATGCTGTTTCAAACAGGGGTGTACATGGTTTCCATGGAGAAATACCGTCACTTAAAGAGATTTCAGAGTCATTCACAGACATTTCTGATCATGTTTATAAGATACTCAAATTTCAGAATGAAAAGCACAACTTTAACTAAATAGATGCAAGGTTTTTCTACAGTTACGCTGTTCACCCACATGGACACGCCGCATCATTTTTATGCAACCGCACATTTTATTAAAATTTGTTTTTACGTGTGGATTTGTCATCCATCACATTCTGTGATTGCCATCGCCCGCCGAGTGTAATATCGGACAAAACGAGTACTCTGCTGCTGTTCACTATTGTGGCTTACATCATGTACTGGATTACATTCACGTTTCATATTTGTTCACTGTTTTGTTTCACAAACTCAATGCTGAATACTCATTTTATAAATTGGACAAATTCACTGCCGCCTGTTGATAGAGTCTTCAGTGTTTTTATTTTGAGTTTTCAGAAAAATACACCCATATGTGGGCGCCATAAAAAAAATCCTTGTCACATCAGAGAGTTTAAACAATGCCGGGTTTCATGCATAGCTACAGAACAAGAGACTGCATTTGTTTTTAATAATTTTTTTCTAACATTCAAATCTCTCAGAGAGATGGCACC
The DNA here is from genome assembly GCA_007224835.1 of Danionella cerebrum. Classification (NCBI taxonomy): domain Eukaryota; kingdom Metazoa; phylum Chordata; class Actinopteri; order Cypriniformes; family Danionidae; genus Danionella; species Danionella cerebrum. The sequence continues at coordinate 226,235 of SRMA01025764.1, forward strand.
AGAAGTGTTTTGACCAGAAGTGATGGTGGAGTTTAGTATGAGTTTAGCAATAGCACTGGGAAATGTAGCTGGAGTTTGTTACAGAAATTGCAAAAATACACTAAACAGCCTCTGGAAAGAGTCCCCCTCACTGAATAGTAGTAAGAAAGAAACATCTTTTACCCATTTGAAACCTTGCACACCTTTTACATCAGCAAACTCCATGCAACATGAACAGTATCTAGTGTAATACGTTTATAACAGTTTTCCAGACAAAGAACAGGTGTATTAGATTTAAAGGTTATCTGTGTCATTGCTCGTCAGGGTCACCCTCCCCCCCTCATTCTCCCGGCCCGTCTTTCCCTCCTCTTCACTTCACCGAACACGTGAAAGAGACCGGCTCCAATATCTGCCTCACGTGCTGCAAAGCGTTCATTAATAAATCACTGAATGCAAAGAAACATTGCAGTTCTCTGAGTCGTGCTCTCAAAAGAATGTTGGTTTTGTGCATGTAAATACAAACGTTATATTAAAATCCCTCAAATATTGTTTTAGGTGCACTAGAGCAACACAGAGCAAATATTTCTCTCCGATGACCTCTGCACTATACAACCGGCTGACTTCACCATCGCCTGGCAACCAAATCACATCATAGCTCCCATCACCAATCCGTGTCTTTCCTCCCAGTCCTAATGAACGCATACCCAGCATGCACAAGAGCTAGCAGTGCTCAATAATGCTAATAAACTTCATGAACCGTCGACAGGGATGAGGAGACTCGTTTAGAAGCTTGCAGTGGATGTGAATCTTTCAATTGTAATTGAATAGTCAACTAAAACTAAAGATGGCTCCTCACAAACGGCCATTTATTGATCGGTTCACTGCAGCATATAATCCCCAACACAGCAGCGTAAAGAGATCAACCATGAAAGACAGAAATCAGAGAATAATCAGGAGCGCTGTTCAAATATAAAACAGGGATTTTTATGCAATATGCAAGAAAAAGATTGCGTATGTTTCATTTGTTTTTGGTCGTATCAGGGACGGCTTTCTAAAGGCTATGCCTTTAGTCTCTGGGGTCTGTGTGTTAGAGCCGGGTTCAGAAGCACGATTATGTCGTAGATGCTTTCACTTTGAAGGCCTATGATCCAGTCGTGCTGAATTCACACGGCACGATTCACAGAGAACTGTCCATGTTCTAAAAGTGCGTCTTGCAATCAAACTCTCACGAAAACAGAGCCGGGGCACGAGTGCCGGACTGAAGCACAAGACCAGGATTATTATCAAAAATGTCAATGCAAAAGTTTTTTTATTTTTAAATCTTTTGGGTCCCTATAAAGCGAAAAGAAGCTCCATTTTAACCGAAACTACTTTTTATATTCGGCGTCTATGCCTTTGTATCTCCTACACATCTTCACGTTGCCCTGGATGTGTTTCTCTCATTGGCTGCAGGCGATCACAGACATTATTTCAGTCAGAAATAGTTCGGCCTGCGATTTTGGCCAGTCGCATGAGAAAAACAGAATGACTCCTGGCCACACAGTGGCGCTCATCATTATGCATCAATTTCTAAAGAAGAAGAGTATTTAAATGTCTGGCCTGAGGGGCAACCTCCGGTTTTCCCTCTTGAAGCCTAATAGGAAGCGAATTAAACTGCAATTCCTCTACTTGGCTCTAGAAGTGAGCAGGTTCTCATTCACTCGCGTTAAAATTGCGAACGTTTGGGCTCTAAAGCTCACATTTCCACCCCAGGCTCCAAACCTTCTTTGGTGCAATTTAACACTTTTTAGAACTATCCATCAAATGCATGGAATAAATAATGTTATCTGTATATTACACATTATATACATCACATAAACAACAAAGAACTACTTTAAATCAAATACCAAAAGCCATAACCGTGTCTTTACACTAGAAAACTGCTAGAACAGTACCTCAAAAACTACAAAGAACCGGCGAAGAACCAAAAAAAAAGCTTGAGTGTTTTTTTAAAGGGAAAAAGAGCTTTATAGCACCCTCAAACCAGCAAAGAATCAGAGAAGAACCGGTTTTTAAGAGTGCAACTAGAATATCATGAAAAATTTGATTTTATTCAGTATTTCCACAAAACAGTAAAAGCTATAGAATCTTTGCATTTATTCCACACAAACTGATATATTTCAAGTGTTTATTTATTTATTTTTTCAAATTTGATGCTTGGGACCAATGCAAAGAAAGCTTTTTAGAAAAAGTATGTAGATGACCCGTCTGAGCATGTGCAGCACTCAATACATGTTGAGTCACCTTTTGGCCGGAGGTGATCCGTCTGTGGCACTGCTCAGGTGTTCTGAGAGTCCAGGTTGCTCTAATAGTGGCCTTCAGTTCTTCTGCTTTGTTCTGAGGTCTGGTGACCTCCTCAAACCACATCTCATTGACCATAGCATGGTGCAGGTATTGGTAGATTTCTCAATGTGTGCCAAGTCTCGTTGCAAAAAGAAATCTTCTCTATAAAGTTGAGCAGCAGGAAGTATGATGTGCTCTGAAACGTCCTGGTAGGCGGCTCTGTTGGCCTTAGACTTCAAGAAACATCTTGGACCAACACCAGCTTTGCAAATAATTACAGACGTTCACATCTTTGCTTATTTTCATTGGTTTTAGTAAAGTCAGCTCTCTATCGACATGCTCCGTACCAGCACGGCTCTCCTCGCCTCGTCTTAACGTGCTTTTTGGGGCTTTTCCTGTACATTCTGTACCCTTAAGCAATACTTTTTTTGCACCTATTTGGATGAGGTTCTAAAAGCAGGCTCGATTGAGCCAAGGTTTTGTCTTCATCCTGTTGATCACTGACTGGTCAGATGTTGAGCTCACCGATTGGCCAGAAAGAAATCACCACTGCATAACATGCCTACTTCCTGCAACCATCATTTCAAGAATGAAAGCGAGGCTAAGGTGGGATGAAACCCCGAAGTAGTGGTAAACAACCACGTTTATAACGAACTGAAACTACTGCCAAGATTTTCAATTGTTGATGTTGAAAATTGGCCCAAAAAGCAATGTTGAATCCCACGGATCGTTCTATTTTACGCTATGAAACCAGTGACTACAATGACTCGGACTACAACACACAGACGACAGCGTCGTACACAACATTGTTATTCTTGCCATTCCTTCAACCAGAGCCTGCGATGGTGGCCTGCGAATGAAACACCACATATAGAGCAAAACAAATACCACTTCTTTAGCTGGTCTCCATTGTTCCGTGCGCTCAAACTTTGGGCTCCTTCTTTGGATTTTATGGCAGAGTCGTGCATTTATGTCACCAAGTGGAACCTGTGCCATTACTTCCATAAAACCCAGTAGAAAAGCAGCAAAAGTCAAGTTTCAAGTTTCTCGTCTTCAATGAATCAATGAATAAAATGCATGTTATTAGCACTGGAGGGAGTATCACAATGATCCTATTTCCCCCCAAAAAAATGGAGTGTTCCTTTAAAGATCTCATTTTAGGAAAGGTATTCAACATCTTCCTTAGGTTTGATTGTGAAATGTTTAAACCAGTGTTGTGTATTGGAGCAGGGCTTTAGAATCTCAGTGTGGATTAGTCAGGAGATTTTACTGTGGCCATTGTTTGAGAAAAGGGGGAGGAGGGAGTTAATTAGGATTGTTAATCCCTCTGTTATTACAACGCTGTCTCATCGTCTAACTCACACGGGCAAGCACACAAACAGTTGGCTATTTGTTGACGAGGAAGCCCTAACGATTCTGCAACCTCACTCCACTCACGAGAACTCTACGTAAGCGCGTGTGAAAGTGGGTTGGGGGTCACGGATAAGATTAGCACAATTTTTCGACTGCCTGAAGGGGCTTTACTCTGATTGAGGCCAAATCACCTGGCCTGTCGCACGAGTGACTGGAAAGAGATTAATGAGCACTTCAACACTCGCGACTAACCAGATGATTCAGCTACTATCAAAGCAAACACATGAGATAGAAACAGGAAGCCAGGATTGTTTGGTGATGCACGAGCACCTTCCTGAAACCAAGCATCAGAAGTTCTGGTGCCACAGCACAACCTTCCATTGCTCGCTGGTTACTGCAAGTCCTAACGCAGACTCACACAGAATCCGGTTTACTGGAATTCCCACGCTGCGTAATCCAGCCCCATCACAACTGCTGCGTCACCAAACGTCCCCTCGTTCTTCGAAAGCATGAGCGTGCACTTCCCTCTATTCTCACTTGCCACGAGTCTTTCCGTAAGCTATGCTCTCGCCTACTTGGGGAAAATACCAGCAAATGCTGCGGATTACAAAGAAGAAGCTTTGACTTTTTGTACATTTTGATCTCTAGAATTGGAATGTTGTCAACGCGCTCGCTCACAGTTCCGTCTTGCAAGCATTGGTGTCTCTGGCCAGCAGAGGTTGTAGTCCACCGTGCGTGGCTTGTTGACTTTGAACGATTGAAATCGATGCTTTCATAGAGGTATTTTAGGCATGCACACATGCTCGGCGCAGCCCTGGACATTTCAAACAGCTGCCATTTGCAGCGCCATCAAACAAATGTTGCCTTCTTTGATTTTTGGTTGAAGGAAACACTTTGTTTTCCAGCTCCCCTGCTGCAGACTGTGTGAGGAAAGGCATTCCTTATACATGTGCTGCTTTCTGCCACAATCTTCCAGTGTGTCTGGCACAAAAAGCACGTGCGCAGTCCAGTCCAGTTGTTGCATGCAACCGAGACACAGATGGTCTTCAGTGATACCACATTCCAGGGCCATTGTTTAAGGAAGCCAAGCCGGGTTAGATTATTGACAGCCACAGCACTAGAGACAAACCCTTCCCCCCAGTCTGAAATGCACAGACGCACATGCACACGCATTGTTCACAGCACGCGCCTCCTTCTTTATACAGTGCATCCCACCCTCTTGCTCTATGAGTCTATGTCTCTCGCCCAAGCTTTCTCTCTCCTCTTGTCTATTTCACCCTAGCACCAGTGCCTGTGCTCGTCTCTGATTGGCCGATGGCAACTCTTTGTGAGCTATCGCTGGCGTGACGTTGCCTGGCGTGCATTTGTGACTGTGTGTAGGTTGGAAAGGAGGCGGACTGCGGGGGTATTCACATCACGTATTCTGCTAGCTTTTTCATTTGGAGTGGGGGGGAAGGGGAAGAAAAGAAAAGAGGGAGGAGGGTATAGTGCAGCAATGATAGTGATCATACTGCCTTTTAAAAAAATGCCCCTGTGTGTATGTGGTCGAGCCATGAATCGGAGGAAGTGAGAGAGAGAGAGAGAGAGAGGGAGGGAGGGCGAGAGCGAAAGAGAGCACGATAGCTAATGTAAAACAGGATTAAGAACACAAGATGGCTTCCTGAATGGACAGAAACCAGAGGAGAGAGGGAGAAGAAAAGAAAGATAAAGAGAGACAGTCAGACAGAAAGAGAAGCCGAGCGAGAGAGAGAGAGAGAGAGAGAGAGCGCGCGTTCTGGTTCTCTGATGGGGAAACCTCTCGGCACCGGCGAGCAACACTCGAAGGCAGCAAGTCTGAGTAGGTAAATATTTATTATCACGGGGGAAAATGACTGTCAGTAATGACAGATTGGGAGGGAGTGGTGGTGTTGGTGGTGGTGGGGTTAAATTCATAAAAGGCTCGGATCATGTTTTGGATCCAGGCTTGTTTGATGTTTGTTTGTACATTAACCACTGGTTCTGAAGTCGTGACTAATTGTTTTCTCTTTGTTTTTCCATGATTCTCCCCGAAGGTGGAATATTCTGAAGGAGAAAAACCCCAGCCCGTAATCCCAAACCTGGCAGAAGAGGTGAGCTAAAAACCCTTTGAGCTGCTGTCCCGTTTGAGATGTCTTCCTTGTGGTTGTGAATAAGACGCATGTAATATTCCGAGCTGCTTTTGGCGTGACTCGACAAGCCCAACGCGTTCCCAGATGCAGCGCAACTGCTTCAACTTAAAGCAACAGCTGCGTTGAGGCATCCACCTGCATCCTGCAGGTGTGACTGTGTTTGAGGCCTCGCTTTCTAGAGCTAGGCCAGGCTCGTTTTCGCTCTAGAGTTGCTGAGCCAGGAGCAATGGGATCGATGTGGACCAGACTCTGGTTTAAAGAGACCCGGGCTCAGCGCTCATTGGCAGAGACGTAGGCGTGAGCTTCGCCTGGCAAAGAGAAAGAAGAGAGGAGGAGGAGTTGGCCTCTCTCTCACAGTTTCTCACAGAGTGTCAGTTTGTCCGTCTATCTTCCTTTTTCTCGGCGCTCTCTGTTAAGCCTGACTGCCAAAGTTCCTGGTCATCTGAGGTAACGGGAGGAAAAGTTAGTGGGTCAGATACGCAGCGTGGTATTTGTGTCTGTCGGCTTATGTACAAGAGGAACATCGTAAGAGGTTGAGACGTTTCATTGCAAGTTGGCGTTGAATTATCTTCAGCAGATATGTTGATTTATGTAAAGGGAATCGTGGACTCCTCTGTGTCGGTGCTTCTCTGTTTACTACCAAGCACTGCTTCAATCATTGCGTTGGAAAGGACGTAATGCATTTGGTATCTTGAATTGGGGACTTGTAATCAACAGCAGTTCATTTTTCCCTTTCCATTTTGGTCAGTGGTCAAATCTGTCAGACAACCGCCAACGGGTCTTACGTCCTGCCTAGTAGAACTTGCTTTTTACAAAGAGAATATTGAAGTCACCTCAACTGGGTCAAAAAATTCCATTTCAAGGGTTTAATATTACCTCTGCGTCACGGGGGTTGCGAAGCCTATGGGTCATACTCAATGAGACCCTTTCTTTCTAAGCTCACATCATTTCCGTCAATTGGTTTCCTTCAGATCCACAAGATTAATAGAATTCGCAAGTCGCTCTCTTCATCGACGGCCGCCACTCTTGTCACAAGCAAATTGGACTACTGCAATGCACTAAATGGTGGGCTCCTTGACAAGGCCCTACGTAAATCTGCTCACATCACACCAGTTTTGCAAGAACTTCATTGGTTGCCCTTAATATATGCTCTTTAATATCCTTTTAAAAACCTACAAGGCACTTAATTCCATGGCACCAACTTATATAACTGATCCCCTAGTAGAACATTAATATCATCATCTACGCTCTGGTTAGAACCACCACGGCCCCAAGAACCCAGGTGTATGGCTGCTCTGGAACCCTCACATTATGCTCGGAACAGCAGATCAATCACCAATTTTTAAAGCAACCTGAAGACATTTCTCTTTAGACAGGTTCCTAATTAACATGTGCGCATTTGTTTTTAGATTTTTAATGTTCATAGATATTTATGCTGGCTTGTAGAAGTAAAAATAAATATTCAGGCTGGTACCACTAATTCTAGGAGAATTCTGGGAAATTTTACATTGACTTAACATGGGGTCAAACGGTCAGCAGTCTGCGCCCGAAAATAAATAGGAAAAGGCAACAAAAATGACATCACTGACCCTAGCAACCAAACTGCTTACCCTAGCAACCAAATTTCCTAGACCCTATCTCAGCTTTGATACATGATAGACACATGAGGGTTGGCTCATAACTTATCATGACAAAGGGAACGTTATATCAGGTCACTGACTCCTACATACAACGTCACAGATTCTTCCATAGCAACCAAACCGTCTATCATAGCAACCAATTTCGCATACCACCCTCTCAGCCAAGGGAAATCATAGAGATGTGAGTTTGTTTTTAGTTCTCTTATTGGCATGGGGTCCTTTATATGGTGTCAGTGCAACCAAAAGTTTCACCTCGGCAACCATTCCATTTTGCTAATAAAATACTTTTAAACGCCACTTTTACAATCCAACATCAAGGTTTATGTTGAAACTTCAGCCATCTAGTTATATTTCGTATTGATTTCACCTGTGAGCATTTTGTATTCAGTTTTGTGACTTTTATTGTTCTTAAATTCATAAAACTTATTATGTTATAAACCTCATGGTATTTTATGTTGTCTATTGTACAGTGTCCTTGAGAGTTTTGAAAGGTGCCTCAAATAAAACCTGCAAAACCTCACACAGGCGGATTACTTTGGCTGAGTTGCATGCCTATAACCATCGTCTCAATTTATTGCGTCGACCAACGCACCACAAATAGTCTGTTTGCTGAGTTTGCAGACTCTGTTTGCAGAGTAGCGTGCTTATAGTTCGATTTTTGATGACTGGATAGTTTTGTCATAGAAAGACTCTTAATACAAGATGCACACAACTTCATTAAACTCAACTCAGCAAATATGTCACAAGGCGATAACATCAGAGATCCCTTGTAGTGTTTCCCGTTGACGTAATTGAATTTGTGGGGATTACCGTAACAAGAAATTGACTAAAAAGCTGTCGCTGCTCTATTGCAGACGTCGAGCGTCTTGACTTCAGTCTGTTTTGTCTCCAACGTTGTCAGCACCACGTGAAGGAGCTCATGGAAAAGCGGTAGTAATGGTTTGTTTGGAGGTGTGCGGAATCCCCTGGTGTGACGGGAAAGGGTTAACAGTGACCTAGATTTCACGGCAACACTGAGTGGCAGATGACATCACAGCTGTAATTATAGTCCGGACCCGCCCATGAGGCCGCTCACATGATGTGGTATTTGTGTACGCATGCGAATGCTGCTTGTGAGGGGAAATGGTTTGCAAGAGTGAGCGTTTAAAGGTACCGTGGAAGGCAGGAACACGCAATGTATGTTGTAGCAGCGTTTAGAAGAACAGGATGTTTAAAATGGCACGGTGGTGAGGAGATAGAAGTGGCTGTTCAGTTCTGTTTCCTGAAACACCAGCAAAACAGCTTGCGTAACATCAGCACACATCTGTTTTTTTCTTCTGCACGCTCATGCCAAACATTCCAAAGTTCACCGAAGGACTTTAAAAGATCAAAAATAAACGTTTGAGCACGAATTCTCCCATTTTTAATTCCATGTTTATTTACTACCACCAATGTAAACCTTACAAATAGACTTTTATTGTTTATTAGGTTTATTTTGAACTAACCATGTGGATCTTAACCCCTGCGTGCCATGTGTTCATTAAGATTTTTTTTTAATTTCACTCAATTTAGTTTAAAATGCAAACAGCTACAAATTGGTTATGCTGTAAGTTTTGTATTTTTTAAACGACACTCAGAGAAATAACTCCTGACACCTGAATACACCTGAATTCCATAAGCAGGTTTGTTTGCATAGTTGAACTTTTTTCTGGGGCTCCCTGGCAATTATGGCGAAGTTACACACCACACAAATGATTAGCATTTAAGGATGAAAATGTGGTTCATTAGTGTGTGTACATAGCTGCTCTATAATGATAACATTAGCCTTCCCCTACACCTTCCCAAATATTTGAAACCGAGGGCTAAACGGAAGAGCTGAAAATATTCACCAATGAATCGGGACACCCCTACGAAGCCGTATACAACAGCTAAATGGTTCTGAAGGGTAAGCAAAACATGAAACACAATCAACAAAGACGAGCAAGTGTTGCTTAAAGTTGGCATATGGTAAAACTAGCTCTTTTGAATGTAAATGACCTCTTTATATGGAGATGGGACATAAAATGATGAGCAATAATTGTATCCTCATATGGTGTCCATTTTTCTGAGGGGTTACGCTGTCCATACATACCTAAACGCAGTGTCGGAAAGAGGCTCCTGTGTTTTTGCAAACTTCAATGTTAAATACTCGTTTTAAAAACGTCATGAATAGACTGGCACCTGTTTATTTTTTTTAGAAAATGAACACAAGTGGATGCATTTTTTTGAATACAATGTTGTTTAGATAAATACAAGAAATAACGTAATTCACAATAATGTTGACATTTGGGTTTATTTTATGTCATTTTAGCTTGTTTCTTAGCTATGCATCATGTGACCAACAGGTTTGAAAAAAAATCTGCTCATTTTTATAATAAAAAAACATTCAGTTTCTGTAAATAAATAATAATCTGGTTAATTTGAATAAAGGAACATAGTTTTAATTGAGGAACATCCTACACATAATATGGCCACGGGTACGAGTTAGGAAAGCAAATATTACACTGAAAAGCTGAACGTGGACATTTCTATCAATTCAGTGTCTAATGTGTAACTAAACACACAACAAAACCTGTTCAGGCTGGTTTCCCAAACAACCGTGTGCTCGTCAATGATTATACAGTTACCAGTGCACCATGTTCTGGGGAATTTGTCACCGTTCCCCAGTTTGTCCTTCATTCTGGCTTGAAGGTATCTCTTCTTCGGAAGTGTAGCCTATTCAAGCTCTCAGTGCATTCTTGAGCAGGGCTCTAAGTCCTTCCCTAGTGCCTCGGCAGTTGTTCATGGATCTTTAGAAACATCTCTCACTAGTTTTCTTTCAGAAGTTTTTGAAATCTTTCACTTCCTGCCTCTGCTCATCATGTGTTGGTCTCTTTAAACCTCTTGACAATGCTTCTCGCTGCAGTTCTTGATGCTTGAACCAGCTTTGATCAGATTTGCTTCCTTTATGAGCTTTAACAATTCTTTCTCTGAAGTCTAAACTAATCTCTGTTGCCTTTGCCATGAGGATGGTGCATGTTATTTTACTCGTCGTCCTGCACAATTCCACTTGGTTAAATGGGCAAAGTCTCCAGACATCAACAATGGTTTGTTCTAAAGTTCTAAGAAAAAAATGTCAAAGCATGCCCTTTTGTTTTGACATTCACACATTTGTTCTCAACTGTCCTTTTGGAAAGATTAAACCTGTTTATACAGAGCATTAAAGATGCTCGTACACGGTTGAACCGGTGTGAAAACGTCGAGGCTGTTGTGATGTGCTCTTTGCTTCGGCTAGTGGCTTTCCTTCTCCTGTGGAATGGATGACAGTTCTGCTGCAGTTGATGAAAAATTAATGGACAGGATGCATTGTGGCAAGCTCCGTAATGGTGCACGCTTTTACTCCGTTCCTCTTACTTCTGAGCCCCAGTGCTTTGGAATCCCAACCACGTGAATGTGCATTAATGTTTGTGTTAAATAAAGAGTAATATTTATATTTTATGTTCATTTCTAATAAACAAATGAAAAGATGTTTTGAAAAGCTTATTTTTGTTATTAGTGGCCCGGCACTGTGAAGAGGTAATAGCACAGAAACTACAGATCCCATAATGCAGTGCTTCAGTTTGTAAACAAACATTGACTAAAATTTTAAAAATACTATACCCAAAGCGCCACACAAAGTAGAGTCGAATACGGATTTGGTTCCCAACATTGTTGTCCTTACCGCCTCTCCCTCTCTAATCTTTCTCTTCAGACTCCCCAAAACACCCCAGATGATTGACAGCTCTAGGGACCATTAGCAAGCAAGGCACTCTGCACACTCAGATGCAGAAGACCAGAATGATAAAAACTACGCTCGTGTGGCGTACCATCCCCATCTTCAAAGATTATGCCACTTTATGAGAAAGATTAGATTTAAAAAAAAAGATTGTGTGTTAAATTTGTGCGCCCCTTCATTCCACAAGGTACTGTAAACGTTCCTCCGCTAGTTTGCACCATATCATCACGCAGTTTCTGCAGACCAACGTTTCCAATCTTCTATTGTCCAGCCTTTCTATCAGCTCAAACCATTCCCCATTCCTTTTCTCAGAGGTGCCGCTTACTGGATATTTTCTCTTTTTTCAGACCATTCGCTGTAAACCCTAGAGACGGTTGTGTGTAAAAATTCCAGTAGAGCAGCAGTTTCTGAAATACAAACCAGCCCGTATAGCAGCAACCATGTCACGTTCAAAATCACTTAAATCCCCTTTCTTCACATCATCTTCACCCCGTTGACATGTGGCTGCTGTGTTATCGGCTGATTGGAAATTTGCGTTAACTAGTTGGACGGGTGTACCTAATAAAGTGGCCAGTGAGTGTATATTAGTGTTCAAACATTTAGCTCAAGAGCTTAAGAGTTTTATTCCGCTGGTTTTTTCTAAATGGCACAAGTTAAAGTGATGCTTTTATCTTCGAGTAAATGCGGCTGGACACGTGCTCAGTGTGTTGCGTCTGTGTGGAGAGAGCATGCCGTGCTGCAGTGCCCTGTCTCTTTAAAAGCAGCTACGCCTCACTTGAACATATGGGGAGCTAATCTTAGCCTCACTCCTGAGAGAGACAAGGCTGGCAAGCCGCCACTGCGCAGAGCTGGAGAGCCGGTGTCCTCGCTCTTTCCTCGTTTGTCACCGAAGGCGAACAGAATAAGGTTTTGAGGTTATCACTGGGAAACTACCTAGAGTTTAAACCCTCGTCAACTATACGAGCGTGAAAAGTCAAACAAGGATAGAGTCTCCTCCCATTTTGATCTGCATGATGTCATTCTTCTATTTCCTTCATTTCCTTTTCTGCTTTCCTCTGATCAAATTTCACTAGTCCCCTCCAAAACTTCTTGCACAAAGACCACTATTTAGGCTGTGTCATTCCTCCTCCTTTCCCACCATCTTACTGAGTGATGTGAGGGTCGCTCCACCCTTCCCTTCCCCCTCTTTCCTTATGTGTTTCCTGCTTTGCTTCCCCCTCACTTTCTCTCTCTCTTTCTGCCCATCTCTCCCTTTCTCTTTGTGAGCATTGCTGGGGTATAAGAGGAGGGGGCTCTCAGCTGAGCACTGCGTGCTGACTTGCATGTGCCATGTGTCAGCCAAGGACGAATTATCACACACTGAGAGAGACGGCGCTATTGAAAGAAGCAGCACCAAACCTTAAGTACACATGAAATAGAACTGACAGCTACGCCTAAAATGAAAGGTCAGGAGGGAGGGTGGAGTTAATGAATGAATATCAGATAAATAGAACACTACGGTAAAGTCGTAGAAATAGAACGGTTCCGCATCAGACCCGATGCACTCAGTGACCCCTTGGGTATTTGCATCAGACTGTCCCCTCGCACCCAGGCGTTCTCTCTTCTTAGAAAGTGCAATAAGAACTCTTCGGTGGGTTTCCCTACTGCAGGGCCCCTATATTTGCAAGCCTTGTTTTATCAGTGTCTTTGCTCTTGAACGAAGGGATAGGTCTGGAAAACAAATATTGAAACACGGCTTTAAGTCAAGTTCTGCGCACATTATGTACCATACGTGCAATTCAAGACACCACATCTCAAAACAAATGTAAATTGATGCCACAAGTTGCCGCATTTTCAATTAGGCTCCAACTAAAGGAGCGCTTATGGTTCCCCTGCCAAGCATCTACCCTGTAGATGTGATGCCGCAAACCCACCCGTTAAAAATGGTAACTTCATGCAGATGAGGACTGTAGACTCTGTGATTGTCATGGAGGATATCTGGTCGTCACCTCCATGAACCTCCTGAGGAGAAATTCGGTTTCCAAGAATTGGAGGATTTTTGCTAAGAAGAATGTGCTGCTTTACCAACAGAGAAGATAAAGATCCTCATTGACAACCACCTCAAGAGACTTCAGGCTGTCATTGATGTTAAAGGGGGGAATATAAGGCCATTTCTCACACAGTGTACAAAAAAAAAAAACGCATCCCCATGGACACTCAAACACCCCTCAAAGGACCAATTCAACAGGTGGCAGTCGATTCATGGAACTTTTTAAAATGATTATTTAACACTGCATGTGCAAAAACACAAGCGCCTGTGTTCGGTGCTCGATGCGCATGGGATCCTGTACATGCTGTAGGCCACAATAGCAGAATAAACCGCAACATAGTCCTGTGCACACGGACCCGGGCAATGAGTAATGCGCTTATGTGTGGACAGAGCTTTTGTGCATCATTTATATTTTGTGTGTTTTAAGCTTTTAGCTTCTAATTTCTGCATGTTTTCTTTTCACAAGCCATGTTATCATCCATAGATGTGAATTAAAATTCTGCGCAAGACTGGAATATTGCATGAAATATTCGCAAATAATCCACCATTTCCATCCGATGAGTCCAAGAGAATAAAATAGTCACTTCCTGATAAACTGGTACCAAATAATAAATTTTAATTGCTGCATTAACAGAAGGCTTTTTTCATATATAATAACTTAAACGAAATAGAACTTGTATATAGAACACATAAACAAAACACAATATGCGCAGTAATGTCGTCGTGCTTTTGGAGGCGGGAGGCTACTCTTTGGACACGCTGACAGTCGAGACAGTTCTGGGAGGTGATCATGAAGAAATTTTAGAATGACCAAATCAATATTTCAGATGTTGTGCAATGAAATCGGTTTGTTGGTCCATTAATTTCGCCGCACCGCGCCACAGTTTCGACAGAAAAAGCCCATTGCGTTGAGATTTATTTGGTAAATGCATTCTCGACGTTGTTATTGCACATTTTTTCGTATAGAATAAAAAGTTTATGCTACTCAGTTTTGCATATAAAAAATGTGCATAAAATTTATGCGCATTTTCATAGTTTATGTGCATCTTAGTGTTTTTTAATGCAACAATCCAAAATGTGCATTAAAAAAAGGTGGATGGAAACTCAGCTTCTGTTTTATTTATTTATTTCTGTAAACCACTGAGTTACTGTGGGAAATGTCGCCTTGTATAAAAATACTGCACCAGACCTGGAGAATGGTGAAGTCTAAACAATGAAATCTGAAGAGTGTTTCTTTAAGATGAATATTATTAAGTAATAATAAAAACTATATGACCGGAGTTAGACATATTGAAACACCATGTGACCAACATTCGCTCTCCTTTAATTTAAGTTTGTCCACATTGCCTTGTGAAACTGAATGAGATATAATATCAAATTGAGGTTAGTGATTCCAAGTGAAGAAATAAATAGCCAATGTCAATGAAATCAAAGTTTTAAATTGATTGCAAACATATTTGTGTCGCGCGTCAATATTCTGTATAATTTGGTCAATAAAATCAATTAAATATCATTAGTCCCAATCGGATTGCAATACAGTAACTGGTACAATGACTGGCCACGGTCACAGCCAGGTTTAGTTCTTTTTTAGTTCAACAACTTTATATTTGTTAGAGAAATCAAAATTTCCCATGCAGTGCAACCATCAACCTTAGGTCTGTTTCGTTTCACATCCTCGTGTCTCGTGAGCTCACAGAAGTATTGTGACACTGTGGATGTTTGTGGTTTAACTGAGTTAAAGTTTGCAATATTTTTTATAAATTTGTGTCATAGACAACGTCCTAATATTGTATCTTTATTGCTTAACAGCTACCCATAGTCTACCACTTCAAAGTAAAGCTCCTTGAAAACATTTCTACGATTCTTTAGATCTAGATACGTGCTGTTTGTTAAAGAGGTCATGAGAACCAAAAAGTTCTTCAACAGTTCCTTAAAAAATACTTTATTGGAAACAGTGATACTTAGTGACATCATGATGTGTTTTAGCCACACCCCCTCAGCGGTGATGTCCTGTGACAACCTCGAAAGTCCATCTGTTGTGTGTGTTTGGCAAGCTGGAGATAAATGATTTCCTTAGATGTGGCCCATAAAATAAAACATTTTCACAGATCATAGTCATTAGGCTTTGAAAAAATAATATTTTGTGTAACTGTTGTTGTTTGTGAGCTACCTCAAGTAGAAATAACAATTTAAATCACAGCAGTTGCTTTGATATTTAGGGGCGAATTGTTAGGTTTGGCGACGTCTCCTTTGAAATAGATGATACTGATATGAGGAACATTAAAAATCTACTTTCCTGAATGTGCATTTATTAAAATCGAAAATGAGCCCTTTCTTTAAACGGGTTCCATTTGTAGGTCTGTTGAAAGTAAAGGAAAAGTATGTAATGTCTTCGCAAAAAAAAAAAAAACCAAAACAAAAGGGAAATTTCGTAGTGAACATTGCGGCAGACATATGCAAGCAGTTACACATGACCATTATCAATGCTGCTATATAATAATGAACAAAGACTGCTGGAGAATGATGCCCTTGTATATATTCTGTCTATTCCTATTATGGAGAATGTATGAAAATGATATTTTGTATCATTATTTATATTTAAATATTGACTAAATAAATGATGCACTGACTGGAGAGCACTTTAAATTTGTTATACTGTATTGTGCCAATGAAAGTCATTTCTTCCTTCTCTTCCTGTCGTCCTACTGCCCTGTCTGTGCAAAAACTAAATGCAAGACTTCACACTTTTTCGGTAAAATACACAGAAAACTGATGCAGAGATGAGAAAAGGGGGAGGGGCATTTTTACACATTTGCGAAAAGTGAACATCAAACACGTTTGAAACGAACACTTCCCTGATGAGGAATCAGAAATTCTAAAACGTGAAGCATTAATGAAATGTAATCAATGTAGCAGCAGTGGGCTTCCGGGACGTATGTAATCATGTTTTGATAGCACCCGTATTTTGCTCTTGTTTACTCTAGTATGCCATAAATTCCATGAAATATAAGGAAAATACCGCAATCCACATTATTCTACTCCAGTGTACGGTATTCAACCGAGGTTTCGCGGTAGACGTGTCATCTCATGTCGATGAGTAGGAAGGGAGTGAATCACACTCATACGTAACGAAAGTTCTGCAACGCATCTTTGGATGAGGATTAATTAACAACGGCTTCTCATCTCGTGTCCTTTTAACACTTGCCGTAAATGGCACCAGAATAACTAGGAATGTAAAAAACTTATTTTCATAGTTTGTCAAAAACCATCAGGCATTCTATATACTGCCTAGGCATTCTACAGAATACCGGGATTTCACATTTTCTCAGTAACATGAAAAAATACAGATGAGAAGTGGGGGAGGGGCATATTTTACACATGTGTAAAAATTTGACATCAAACACATGTTTGAACGGGACACTGGAGAAGATGAGTCCCCAAAACCAAGTTGGACAAGCGAGAGTTTTGTTAGGTCCCAGGCCCAGCGCTAGGTAGCCCATAAGTAGTCTGAATAAAATAGAGTTTATTATGCAAAACAGTGTAAAGAAAAAAAAACCAAAACTTTCCGGTACGCATTTTAATGGATGAGAGCTTGTACACGGAATCCGTCTGCGTCGCAACAATCTGCGTCTGCAAGCATGACGAACTGCAAAAATTCACATAAACTGTGCCAAAAATGTGTTATTTTGCCAAATCTGATCAAATTAAAAATGAACTTGGCTGTTTTAAACGATCAAAACATGAGTGTATGTAATTTCCATGTTTAAAGCAGCTAAAATATTCACGGGCCCACATTCTATTCGTTTTAAACAATTGCTTTAGGTGTAGTAAGAGAGAGGTGAAACGCATGCTATTCTTGCGCAGGAACAGGTCAACTCTCACCTCACCGACGACGTTGAACAGCATCCGGCTTTAAATGACCAACTCAAAACAAAGCGTTGTCAAGGACTGTCGACAAGTATTCTGTGTGTTTTTATCTGTTAAAGACAATGTGAGGGAACTTCCACATTGCGTTTTTATTATGTTGACGTTGCCGAAATTGTTTCAGTGTTTAAATGATTTACATACTCTGTAGATAACCAAGGCAAATGTAATGTAAAATATGATTGACACTGTTGGCGCACGCACTGCAAATGTCTGTTGTGTGAAAGCAAATTGACGGCGAGCTCTGTCGATCCGCAGACGCCACACTGCTGTGAGAAATCGGCATTATACGCCGTTGCCCAATGGCGAATCAAAAGTGAAACTAAGCTCGACGGGCAGGACAGAGGTGCATTAGTAGCTCGACTGGATGACACAATAACCTCGGGACAATTTTGCGAGCCCATGCATTTTTATGGCGTAGATCCTTGAACTTGTGGCATTATCAAAAATGTAATCATTCCTGACGCAGCAGCAACAACAGAGGGCTGCCGGGACGTGGAAGGAGAAGCGCATCTTTATTATGTGTTCTGACACATCTACCAGGCCCTCTATCGCTGACTAAGGGCATTGAATGGTTGTGATGCAACTGTGATGTCATTACGGTTCCCACTCTCCGTCCTCCCTCTCTCATTCACTCGCTTCTCTGCCAGTGACTGTGCACTTTACCTCTCTGCTCGGGCTTTCGTTCTGTGTTTGTCTGCAGGGTTTCCTTGCTTTTACTGTGCCAACGGCGGTCATCTAAATAGCAGGACTCTAAAGAGAGCATGTGATCGGGCAAATGTAGGTTCCATCACGCAGTACAACGCGACGGTACATAGGGACTTTCCAGCGACTATGCAAGATGATTGCGCTTGAGTACTAAAATGAGCGGAGAGATAGAAACGATGACTGGGAAAGAGTGAGTATGAGAGACACAGATGAGCGTCTGCAGGGATGGGCTGCGATCAAACAAGTTTTTAGGCAGCGAAAAAAAGGGAAAGTGAGTCATCCTTACCATTGTGGTCCGTATCTTCTGCACTTCTTTCTCAGCATCGATTGCTGCGAAGACAAACAGTTGAACATCTCCGACAACCACACACCAGTACAGCGAAGCGCCAACACGTTTAGCTTCTGGACAGTTCGCCTATTCTTGGTGCTTCCTATACGTTGCGGTTCCAGTTTACTTCGTTCTACATTACAGATGCCGTGCTTTCCCCCTCACATCCTGTGTTCCTCAGCTTCGAGGATCTTTGGCTGCTGCTTTGACAATTAAATCAGCGCTCTCTTAAGAGAAAGCACATGGATTTGTATTTTCGGAAGCCCCAAAGATTTGGAAAGGTAGATTTATGTACACTCTATCTTGAAGCGTGGGATAAATTGGTGCATTTCATAACAGCACCACAAGGAGATCATGACTAGGTTTCTCCCACTCTGATCAGTCATCACACGGCACAAACCACTTAGTGTTTGACTGTATGTGCAGCCTCCATCTTATGGAGCCACTCAGAACTCCAATTCCTATCTGAACGACTACAATGACATCAAAGGCATCTTTGTTTTGTGTACGTTTTGAGTATTTCTGCAGCAGAAACCAACCATTCTGCAGCTTGCACGCTCTGCAGAGGCGGTGTATGCTCCACCATTCCATCGTACGTGCCCACTGTGGCTCAGATAATGGCCTCTCTCACTCTACACACACAGAAAAAAGGAGGGGATGGAGGAAAATGAAGGGGGGAGGGAGTGAACGAGCAAACGAGAGAATGGGTGGGAGGGGGGGTGTATGTATGGCAAAGCAGACGGCAAATGCGAAATGTAAAATGAAAAAGGAGAATACAGAAAAAGGGAAGGGAGGAGCAGAGACATAATGGGGGAGAGAGAGAGAAACTACAGCGGTGTTAGGAAGCAAAACGGAGCGAGTGTGTGTGTGTGTGTGTGGGGGAGGTGTGTGTGACATGCGTGCGTGCGTATGTATGTCTGTGTGCCGCACTGCCCGGCTGCCTGAGAGAGAGAGAGATGAGAAAGGAGCCCTTTGAGGATTTCACCGGCTGGTTTCTTTTCTTTTAATCGCCACTGTTGCTAAAGCCGTATTCCATGCACTTTCCCGTCCTCTATTGGTCCTTGGTCTCTCCAACAACATTATTGGGACATCTAGACCACCGTGAGTAGACGGCGATCTGTTCATTTGTCTCACCGTGTACTTGAGCTTTGTTTGTTTGAGTGTGGGGTGACAGGAGGGGAGGGCGGGTTGCACTGTTTTTAGATGTCTACTGCTGGGCTTTAAACCCTGTCTGCAGTGTCTGTTTTTATTGCTTTGTGCTGTCAACCTCTGAGACGGTGGTTAATTGAGAGTAATTTCCAACGCTGGTGTGTAGATGGTGTGTACAGCCTGTGTTTAAAGGCCACCTCATACTTCCGAGTAAAACCGGTTTTGCTGTCTTTTCAGGTTGGGCGTGTTGATGTTTTGATAGTAGTAGCTGTGTCTGTTAGAACAGGGCGAGAAAGTTTTGGCAGCGGTACAAGCGTTTTTTTTTTCTAGATGGTTGCCAGAGCATGTGCTTTCTGCTGTCAGACAGTTGTGTATTCGCAGGTGCGTGGAACACTTGACCCAGGATATATGATCTTGCATGGTATCCAGAATAAATTAAATCTTTGCTTCTCAGAACAACACAGTGCCTTGTTTTCCTATGTGTTGTGCACTTGGGTTAACTCTCAGACTGCGCTACAACCCTACTGTAAAAGTTTTCTGCACGCCGGGCGCACGTGGATTGCCGTCACACGACAACCCTACAGTTGTAACATCATTGTAGTTCCTTTTTTTAGAGTAGAATCATTTTAGTGGGGAAATGCGTTCCCAAAGACAGCCACCATCCATCCCTTGTCTGGTATAGCATCTCTGGATTCTGCCGGCTCACATTGGGGAACGCAAGGACCTTCCTTGAACTTTTCACCAGAAATTGACCCACGTTCATAGCAAAATGGAAAACTGAGACCAGACAACGTTTCGTGGTCTCCTTCCTGCCACACAGATCGCTCGGATTCAAACTAGTTCAAACGAACCAAAATCAAGTTATTGACGACATTCACTTCCTGATTGAAAGGCCAGATGCAGATTGAACATATTTCAACATCTGTTTTTCAATTGGTCTGACACAGCGTGGGAAAACATGGAAGTTAACAACGGAAGCTGAAAAGCATCAGAAACAAGCGATCGAAGTGATAGCTGGCCGATTCTCATTCATATTGCACGATATACAAGAATTCCTTGTTTGTCACGGGTGGTGGACATCTGTGAAGTTTTAGTTGGCTTTCCTTACAACTCTTTCCTACTTACTCGACCCCATTCATAAAAACTTGTGACGCACTGAATCCATTGAAGAACATTGCTGTAGATTGTATTAAAAAACAAAAAAATATATTTCGAACAATTAAAAAAAAGTTGTCTGACTATAACACAATATGTCACAATACGTACAAGAGTAATGGGGAGATATCATCTGGGAGCTACAATACACTATGCAAACAAGAGAGATATCATAAAATATCTGTAAAATGAGCTCTTTTTCAAAAGATATCTTTTTTTGTTACAAGCTCTTAAAACACAACCAATAACACTAGGGTTGGGAATTGTGACCAATTCTGCAATTCGATCCGATTCTTATTTTTATGGTTTCTATTCAATTTTCAATTATCTCCGATGAGACACACATGCGCAGAAGAGACGGCGTCATAACACAAATACGCTGTTTACGGAGGTAAAAAGTGATGTAGTGATTCACCTACACGGGCCAGCCAAGATCGCATGCGTGAGTGGGAAGTCGAGGAGGGAACTAGGTTAGCTGGTCGAGTAAGGACTCTGGAAACCCCCTTTACTTGAAGTACAGAGCTTAAGGAGTGGTAAAGAGGAGGTGGAATTTGTTGAGATGTACTTGTTAAGAATAATTTGGTAAAATATTCATTTGTATTTGTTACATCTTAGTCATGGACATGGGTTTTGTGACGTAAAAAAATTAACAAAAAACTTAAAGATTATGTTGGAAAACTGGAAAGAAAGTCTGTTTACTGCCACACCGGGAGTATCATATTAGTAAATATTGGTACTGCATGAGACAGTTAGACTGGTTGCAATCCTGTTCTGCCTACTTTGTGCCCTTGGATGGGTCAACACAAGTTGTGATCTGCAGAATTAACTTTTAATGAGACAATGCATTCAACTAATGCAGAATGCATGTCTTCAAGAAAAGCGTTCCTTACTTTTTCAAGAGCAGAGAGGGAAAAAGGGAGCAATAGCAAGTATGATGCAACAAAACATCATGTAATCTTACCAAGATCAATCAAGTCCAACTGTTTTTCCTTCGAATTAATGTCACTGTTCCAGAAATAACTCTTCTGATGTTGACGACTTGGTGCCTAAACTTTAAGTTTGTAGAAGTATCATTAAGTAACTTTTGTTTCCTTTTTTTACAGACTGTTTCTGTGGCGGGTGCAGTTTATGGCCCCAAGGGAAGAGGCCTGATGGAAATTGGGTCCCATGACCGCCTGGAAGAAGGCGTGTTAAACCAGGATCTCTCAAATGGCCTGAAACTTGCTGAAACTGAAAGAAATATTTGTGAAGAAGTCAGAGATGAAGCCAGGGAGCAACACCAGCACAACTTCCCTGATGGTGCTAGATACATGTCCCAGACACCAGACTGGGTTCCTGCTGCAAAATCTTCCAATCCTGAATCACAACAAGGTGCTTTGAGTGTCCAAAATATCAATACATCGGTGAAAGATGTGGGAATGGAGGATGCACAAAACCTGGTGGACTTTTCAACTTCTGTTGGGTCAGTACAATCTTACACCAACAATCAATCATCTCAGACCTGTCAGCTGTATGAGAGGTTTAATCAGGAAATGTCAAAGCGAGGAGAGGAAACCAGACAGGAGAACGCATCGTTCCCCCCTGAAGACTTAAACACACTTCAGGCAGCACTGAGCAAGGCCCGTCATGGTCACAAGCCACCTAACTGTGATTGTGACGGCCCAGACTGCCCCGACTACCTGGAATGGCTGGAAAAACAAATTAAAATGGTAACTAAGTGCCAGGATAAAAGTTCCTGCACACTGTCTGTTTCGACACCACAACAAGATGAACAGCATCATTGTGCTCAAATGCAGCAGTGTGGAAGCAAACCTTTGCCTGTGCAAGATGCAATTTCACAGCCTCAAGTTAACAAACCTCCTGCAACTAGACCCTACGGCCCATTGCCACCAATTCCCTGCTCACCTACTGTTTTGTCTATTGCCAAGGAAAGAAATGTGAGTTTGCAAACAGCCATTGCAATTGAGGCTTTAACCCAGTTGTCTGCCACTGTCCCACAAACCGTTGTACCTCCAGGTGAGTCTTCACCTGCGAATCACCATCACCATCTACCAACGTCGTTTGCCCAGAGCATATCACAAGTAGTATCTTCATCTGGACCTCCTTTGTCAACTTCTGCCTCTTTTCACTACCCTCAACAACAGCAAAGACCTAAGTTTCAGGGTGAGACTGCCACACCTAATAACTTGCATCACTTTGCATCCCCACATCCAATTTCCAAGTCCCCAGTGACAAGCATGCCATCCAGCCTTAATGTTCAATCCCAACGGTGGAACCAAGGCACAGCTAGTAACTGTGTAAAAAGCCCTGCCCAAAATTCATGGATGACAGTCAACACAGACTCTCAACAAGCTTTTGTAAACCCACCTCAAGGCAGAAGGGACCATGTGTCTGAGCTAAAGCAACTTCTCGGAGACAGTTGTGGAAAGGCCTCTAACTCAGGCTCAATGTTCCCTCTCCCTCATCCAAGTTTGCAGAATGGTCATTTGGGGAGCTTTACAGGGATGCCACACATTAAACAGGAGGTGGATACAAATGAGTACCTGGACCAGGAGAGGATGTTAAATGGGCAACACGTGTTTCCGGGTCAGCAGTTTTCCAACAGCATAAGGAATTCAACTCAGGCAGCACTGCAGCAACACCTTCATCATAAGAGGAACCTCTTTCAAAACTCCCAAGCTTTCGGTTCGTTGGGTCACATGGCTTGTCAAAACCTGCGCAAATGGTGGCCCCACACTAATCCAGAAAGTCCTGTAGCGATCAAACAAGAGCACAAAGAGCCCAAAAAGAAAAAGACTGCTCAAAGTTCTCCTCTTCTCAAGCAGCAAATGGGTGGACTTTTTGGTTCACCGGGAGCGTCTCTTCCAAAACCTAAACAGATTGTTATCAAAAAGCATAAACAAAAAGCTTCCCAGCCAACATTTCTCCCACAGAAGCAGATTGCAATATCGAAAGCTCCCTTCATTCCCCCAGGTTATGTCTCATCCTTATCTCAATTAATTCCATCTCTACCAGGTATGGAAGCTGGGCTTCCGTGCTCGCAGGGGGCTGAGAGTCACCCAGCTACAACTCAATCTCAGGAATCCCTTTCGAATTGCAGTAGTGCACACAGCTCAGAATGCATGGATTCTTCTAATCCTGTGTCAGTCCAAGCAACATCCAAACAGAATGTACTAGTTCCTGCTGGGTCAAAGAGCAGCATCCCAGCGATAAGTACCCCAAATCAAACTTCTATCACTCAGCCAAGTCCTTCTCTGTCTAACCTCAGTAACCTAGATCCAAAATTCGAAGAGCTGATTAGGCAGTTTGAGGAAGAGTTTGGGGACACTGGTACCTCCTCTTCTGCCTCAGAGAATTGCCCTGTTCGTGCAGCAGTGACAGGATCACAACCAAACTCCGGACAAGCCAAAACGGAGTCACTTCCCTCAATGCAAACAAACAACTGTCATCTTGTTCCAACAACTGAGTCGGAGTCAATGGAGGAAGGCCAAAAGGACATAAATGAAACAAAGAAGGAAACCACTCTGTTGCCACCGGAAGAGTTCTGCACCATCAAACAGAACAGTGTGAAATTTGACGTGGTTATGAAACCATCTGAATCTCAAGATGCAGTGGCAGAGCAACACCACCCCTTCGCCACACCTTTTTCCCCTCCAAGTAAACGGATAAAAATTGAGTCATCCAATGGAGTGACGGTACTCTCTACAAATGCATGTTTTTCAGCGGACAGACAAGGTGATGATTTAAATACTCCTACCAAGGAGATCTTTCCCTCCTCACCTTCTCTTAAAGGTTTTCTTGAGTCCCCCTTGCGCTACCTTGACACTCCCACCAAAAGCCTGCTGAATACACCTGTGAAGGAAGGAGAACCCGACTTCCCAACCTGTGACTGCTTAGGTAAGAGAATTTCGAATTAGTCAAGTTCTGTTAAACTTAATATTTAAAAGGTTACACACCAAGTACTTGCACTACATGTAGCCCATTTTTTCCACCTGACATTATGGATTACCATTATAACTGATTTCTACCCCAGGGCAGAGTTGTGTCATGTCTGAGAATGCTATTGCTGCCTGTTCTGGATTGCAGAAAGCGGCTCGTTGTAATTCTATGTCTCAGTGCTGCGTTCTACCTTACAGAAAGGGAAAAAAAAGTGTCTGACGTTGTCACTTCAGAAACGTAATGGTAGGATTATTTTCTACATCAAGGGTGATCATGTTGATCTATCCCCAACTCTTTCATCTAGTTCGTAAAAGTAAAAGTGGCTGTACACTTTTTGAGCAGGTACAATTTCACGTCCTGTGTGGCAGGATTTAAGTCCTTTACGGCCTAGTGTGTTAACAATAGTTTTCCTGATGACAGTGCTCCCAGATTATGAGATCTTCCCATCCAGTTCTAGATTCATGATCATACGAGATGTGATCTTTCATGAAGCTCAGACAGAGGGAAATTTGTCACTGTTGTCGCCTTCTTTTCACCTTCATAACTGTTGACGATAACTTGTAGCCTATTATTGCCTACAGGTCTACAGTCATTTCAATTTCATCCGTTTCCATAAATAGCGAAATTGGCAGTTCAGAAATGGATCTCCCCCTGGCCCCCAACATTTGGATAGGTGATCAAATAGTATTTTGAATAACGAAAGGAAAGTTTCGAAAGGTGTCACTTTGTTGTATTAGATCACTACACACAGTGAAAATCTTCAAGCCTCTGAATATTTAAAAGATAACATTATGAAAAAAATATATATCCTAATGGAAAATAAAATCCTAATCTCAAAAAAGCATCAAGATGGCGAGAAACAGTCAAGATTTTCTGGTAAACAGCTACATTAACTGTGGTTGGAACAAAAGACAGTGGAGCCAAACCAGCATGTGACTTTTCCTCCAAACTCTGGGACCTTAATGTCCAAATGAAATGCAAAATGAAAAAGACTTCTTGTAAGCACTAAGAACAGACCATTAGCTTTTCTCCTGAGCCCAGCACAAGCACAGCTTCTGACTCTCTTGTTTCCTTCACATCTTTATCAGACAACAGTCTACAATGTTTACATTTAGCAGCCGCTTTTATCCAAAGCGATAAAAAGCAATGCTCTACCAACTGATCCACAGAAATTAGTCAGGAAATTGAATTTTTGTGAAAATTTTGGAAAAAAAGTATATCTTTCCCTCAGTATAAGTTCATGCTATCAACACAGTGTGAAGATCTCCAACGAATAAAACAGTGTGCAGATTGTCTCCTCATATATCATGTAATCTACTCTAGCCAAACTTCAAAGGGAGGGAACAGGGAGGAGAGGGTTAGAAGAGATGGATGGTGACCTCTTTCTTCATCCCTCATTTTTCGTATTTGACATCTTAGAGGCCGTGTCAAAGTGTGTAAAAATATGGCACGTTTAAGTAAATCTAAGTAAACATTGTATTTAATATCAATTTAAACAAAACCAGTATATCGTATGAAAAATAAAACTATTAGATGAATCGCCAGATGAACTGTTCAGATAAATCTTGTCATTATAACCAGACAATGTCTGACCTTGAGTTTTATCAAAGGTAAAGAACAATAGAAGGAAGTTTTCCTTGTGTGGAGCACTTGGAACGCTTGGTAACCATCAGCAGGGAAGCTCGGTGTCTGCAAACGTCTGCATACTACATGATGTGCCTTCAGGATATTTTTAGGGCTGCTACAACTAATCAGTGTTATTGATAATAATTGATGCAAATCATCGACAATAAATCTCATTATTGATTAGTTGGCAGGCGCATTTAACTATGGGATTATTTCAGTTATTATAAACCCATATTTGTAAATGACAACAGCCACAGTGTGTGCAAGAAAACCTATGCGTTTCGTCATACCACACACACACACGACACTGAATTCAAAATGGCCGGTCACCTCTACCCTCTTGATTGACACTATTGAAACCAGCTAACCAATAAGCTGTTTGGGAGGTGGTAAATTTGTCAATTGCACAAATACTTAAACATGTATAGAACCCTAATTTTTAAAGATATTATTAGCAAATTAGAATTTAGAATTGGGTAAGGCTCTAGGCTGTATTTTCCAGCAAGTACCTGCATGAAATTTCTTTACAAAACATTGATCTTTTACGCACTCATCTTTTAACAGCAAGTATTTTATTGATTCATAAAACAAAGCTCAGTTTCTATTAGGGCTGGACGATAATTTAGTTTTCCCGATAACTCGACTCTGGGTGACACTTTAACGTAATATGCAAACACTGCCCTGTTTCCGTAGAATGCTTGTTTTCCTGAGCATAGATTCCATACGGCTCACCTTCCGCTTCTCGCGTTTGCGCCACTCGACTTGATGTCTTGGTCTCTGACGCGGATTACGTATTGATGTCGGTCTGCATCTGTGGTACCAGTGTAACATCTGTGTACCCCTGCAACACCAGTAGGTTCCGCTAACCCGTTAGATTTACCCACTCAACATGAACATTGAATGCAAATTCGCCATAAAATCACAAATAATGTATTGTAAAAGACCTCCAAATAAAACAGTAAATCAACAGTTTCGAAAAGAGTTGACCAAAGATATTAGTGCCCATGCGCACAACCGGTCTGCAGTGTCCTCGAGACACAGTTCTAGTGTGTTTTGAACATTTTGGTGTCTGTACATTGGTTTTAAATAGGGATGAAAGAAATTGGGGATTTGTTTTAGCACATTTTGTAGGAATGAGGTTTAGAACCTTTCAGTCCAGTGACTTTTCATCATCACGTGAACCTTATGAGCACGACAATAGGAAAATCTCTGATGAAAGCCACTTCAGTCTAAGCAAAGATCTCTTAGATTGTTCAAGTTGTTCTTTTCTCAAATAGTTGCTAACCTTCTTAGAGAGCTCTAACGTCAACAACTCTCAAATCTCTCAAGGCCCTTTCACACTGAGATCCAGGATTCGTTTTCTGCTTGAGCACAGATTTCTCCTACTCAGTCTGGGTTTGGTTTCACATTGTAATTCCTGACCAGTCACTGCGCAAAGTCACGTATTTCCTTCAAAATGCATAATGAGTCCGACATGGAGTGGGCGGATTTAGTTTTCGTCGCTGCTGTATTTTGAACAATGGCTCTAATTTTGGTGAACCTCTGTGAATTTTAGCATCAGTTTCCTGTTTTTAGCTGCAGGTGTGCCACCTGGTGTGGTCTTCTACTGCTGTGGCCTATCCACCGCTTAGGTTCGGCGTTCTGTCCGTTCAGAGATGCTCTTCTGCAGACCTCGTGCTTATTTGACTTACTGTTCGATGTTTGGGAGATGTTCCCTTTTTTGGAACATTCTTTGAAAACCCTGAAGGTGGTTGTGTATGAAAATCCCATTGGAACATCATTTTCATAAATGCTCAGACCAGCCTGTGCAGTTGAATAGGCGTACCTAATAAAGTGTCCATTGAGTGTATTTCATCAACGTATTAGAAAATAAATTAGAGAAATAGAAAAAAATTGTCTGATAAATAGATAATGGGAATAATAATAAATTGCAATCCTATACATTTTATTCATGCATACCTAACCTCAATATCTAACCTGCCTAATGATCTGGAGAGTCTTGGGGGGTTTCCTTGAGTGAAAGACACTAGTTCTCCCAGAACAGGGTGTTCATCACTGGCCCTTTAAACATTTACACCACCCCTAATGACCTCGTCCACTACTGTAAACAATAATATGTCTAGAATTTGGGCTTTTTCAAACATATTCAGCATTTTTTACCCATTTAATATTACTTTTGAACGCATCTGTAGCTTTTGATGGCATTTAAACCAGCGGAGTAAGCGGATGAAAGCACCTGCTAACTGTGCTTCTGCTTTCACACATTAATTGTGTTTGTGTGGGAAATGCAGGCTCTTTCTGGAATGTGACTCTAGGTCACCTCTTCACCATCTCCCTGATGTTATTCTTCACCACACACCCCTAACTGTTACTAATGAGCAGAATCAATTAGCCATCATCACGTCCAATAACCTGCATCATTTTCTCTTCATCTGCAGCAGGTCAAAGCCCAGAAAGGGAAGAAGGTCCATATTACAATCATTTGGGATCAGGCCGAGACCTGGCTTCAGTCAGAGAACTGATGGAAGGAAGGTGAGCTAAACTCTTTTTGCTTCTAACTGCATTAAACGTGTTTCTTTGAGAGCTTTTGAGTGAAAGCTTTTTGCACATGAAACTACAGTAAATGCAATGGTCATGTTGAATTCCATGCTGGAAAAACTGTTGGTGAGGTTTTGGGTTCTTATTAGTCTCTTTCATCTTCAGTAAAAAATTCTATGTTGAGTAAGCTTTTAATGACCATAAACAAAAGAAATACAGTTGCACGCATGAGTTTACAGAAAATATATAACACAAAAGCCATTTATTGTCAAACAAAAAAGGTGTGTTTACTCTTTTTAAATCATAATGAAACTATCCAAATGACCCTGATCAAAATGATTATGATTTAGTATTCCCCCTTTTACATCACTGACGGTCTGAGGTCTCTGGAGGTAGTTGTTGAAGTTCTTTATCTTCTCTGTTGGTTCTTCTTAGCAAAAAGCCTCCAGGTCTTGTAAATTCTTGCATGAACAACAGTTTTGAGTTCTCTCCAGAGTGCTTCAGTGATAATGAGGTCAGGAGACTGAGATCCACTCTAGAACCTTCACTTTGATCTGGTGGAACCGATGATGAGTGGACGTGACCTTGTGTTTTGGATGGTTGTCGTGTTGGAATATCCAGTAACGGCTGATGATGCATATTTTCCTCCAAGATCCTTTGAGAACATTCTGCGTTCATCTTCAATCGATTTTCAGCAAGTTTCCTGTGCCTTTGGCGCTCACACATCCCCAGAACATCAGTGACCCGCCTCCGTGCTTCACAGTGGGAATGGTGCTTCGTTCATCACAGGCCTTGTTGACTCCAAATAGTGTTTGTTTGTTGTGACAAAAAGTAAAATTTTAGTCCAATCACTCCAAAAAACTGTTCCAGGTGATTGGAGCTTGTTTCTGAGCTGTTTGAGCTGTATCCAACTACTTTGTAACATTTGTGTAGTAATGGTTTTCTTCTAGAAACTTCATCATGCAGCCCATTTTTCTTTAAGCGTCTACTTATTGAATCTTCTTTTTTTTTGTGCTGTTGCATGGAATCCCTCGTAATGTTGATGCAAATCAAGAAGTTACATAAACATAGAGGATCATACTGAATCTTGGTTGAAGATTCACAGAAACAGCCTTTTTTGTCATCTTTCAGTTCCACAAAAAGAGTGAGAGGTTGAGAACATTCTACAAAGCTCATGCTCAAAATGATTTAATTGCAAATGACACTGTTTTAATTCAACAACTACAAAGGAACTGCCCGTGTCTGTTCCACAAGTTCTTTTCTGCAATTTACTCCATTTTCACTCCGTTCTTCCCCAGACCCTAGGGAATACCCGACCCAGAATCCAACAAGAGTAACAGGAAATATTGTGGCATCAGAGATACAAAAAGTAGACCGTGAAGAATGGATAAAACTGTTTAAAGAAATGAAGTAAAATTTAAATATGAGATAAGGTAAAAAAAGCTGCAAGCTATTGCCGGCACATCATGAACCACACTGTTGACTTTGGTTAAAAATGATATTTTAGAGAGAACTTAATGAATATTTTGTAGCAAAAGAGAGAATGAAACACTCCACGGGGTCTTGCTCCCGCAAACCCCCGTTGCTTTTAAGCATACAGAAGCGTTGAGCCATTCGGACAAAGTATCTCCACCTCTAGTGACCCCTGTTACACTTGTCCACTCACATTGCTTTATTTCAGAGTGGATTGAGGTTATAGAGCCTGTTTTTCTATAGCCTGTGTCATCTCCTTAGAGACAGAGGGGGAGCTGCTGGTAGAGGAAGAACCTCCCCTTTGTTTGCCTGTCAGGCAGAGACTATAGCCTTCTTAAGCCCAAGGCTGACCCTTTTGTGGCCTTTGACCTCATTGCCCACCCCTGTTGATCTTCCAGTCTTCCCCCGACCGATGCAGCTATTACTTAACAGGTACTTTATTTACCACACGTGGCTCTCGTGCAGAATTTTTGTTATTAAATCATTGTTGAGCAAAATAACAAAGCGGAACAATTCCAATTATTTGTGCTCCAGAGTATACGCTCAATTTAAAGATATATAAGGCATTCGATAGGTTGGCCCCTGTCTATAATTACCTGTTTTTATTTTTTTTCCTTTTTAAACATTTTTGTTTGCACCACCTGCCTTTATTATTGCCTTATTTTTATTGACAACAGTGAAGAGAGACAGGAAGCAATGAAGCATCGAGATTGGTGAGGGATGGGAAAGACGTTGGGTTTGGGATTTAAGAAAATGATGCAATGAGAAACGACATGGAGCTGGTTGCGTCGTATGATGGTCAATGGCCTCCAAAATTCTTGGTCTTGGCCAAAGAAAGCCCTTAACTCCAGACCTTCCAGACCCTGAAAATCTGACCATGTAATACCAGGGCAAAGAACACTACGTTTCTTTCAATTTCTTTGATTTTAGGAAAGAAGAAGATGCCCACAGAGATTAAACCAAAAAACACACGTTTAGCAGTTTGATAAAACATGGAAAAAAAGAGAAGATTTGTGGAAGGCTATTTCTTTCCTGTTTCACATGAAAATGTGAGATAAGCGCCACCAAGGAGCTCTTTTCCGTCCCATTCACGTCATTAAAAGAGCCTGCTTTCATTGCTGGTTCCCATTGGTTCAGTCAGATGAGGCGTGTTGTTGCATGAAACTTCAGACCGAAAAGTTTAAATCAGTGTGAAAAGGCCTTTAATGTCACAATAAAAGATTCTCTACAAATAAACTTTCCCCTGGGTAAACCAGCGAGTGTCAGTTGCACAAATAAAGCCCAAGCAAGTGCACAACTGCTCTATTCTATACTTTAGGTCCGCCATGTGCACCAAGGTCAGAGAGTGGTTTTGAAGATTTATCTCCCTGAGCCGGTGAAAGACACTTTGATTTGATCAACTCAACAATAAATATGATTTATTATAAATACGAGCAAAAATCATCATGGCACACACTAACCCTAATGGACACCCTCATTGTTTCAGGTACGGTGAGAAGGGTGAAGCTGTTCGAATTGAAAAGGTGATATACACCGGGAGAGAAGGAAAGAGCACGCAGGGGTGTCCTATCGCTAAGTGGGTAAGTGTGCAATGCTACACTTTACTAAGAGCTAGTGACTTCAAAACCGATGACTCATCGAGCCTAATGTACTTAATCATTTGGCCATCGATCAAAAAAAGGCCTCGAGTTTCTCTAGGCTCATCATAGCATCCATAACAAATGGTCTTTCTTCCAATAGGTGATACGCCGCAGCAGTGAGAAGGAGAAGCTACTTTGCGTTGTGAAGCAACGTCCCGGCCATCACTGTGAGAATACGGTAATCGTTGTCGTCATCCTGGCCTGGGAAGGTTTGCCCAATGCGCTTGCAGATAAACTCTACAGAGAAGTCACACAAACAATCACCAAATATGGAAATGCCACCAGCCGTCGATGTGGACTCAACGAAGAGTGAGTCTTTGCTTTATTATAAATATATTGATGGATGGAAGTAGGTTTGAGACGGTATGTGGATAATGCAGGAAAACATGTTCTCATTTTTCTTTTTATCGTGTTCATTACAAAGTAACCATCGTTTTTAGGCGACAATTTAGGTCAAAGTAAAGTAAAAGAAAGTAAGATCAGTACTTCAGACAAAAGCTTTTTTTTAGTGACTGTCTTTTAAAAGTCTTCAAAGAATGACAATAAACTACGCAACACTCTGTGCATTAGAGGTATAATGCAAAAATCAGGTTAGACTAGGTTCTTGGAGACCGGGGCCCTGCACAGTTTACTTCCAACCCTCAGAGAGACACACACCTGAGGTTTGCCGCCTGAAGGACTTAACGACTTTGGCCCTACAGCAGTGTCTTTAACTGGTTTCGAAACTCAGCGATGTAGTTCATTCCAAAGAGGTTGAGAATGATACTGATAATAAAAAATAGTGCAGAACAGGGAGCAAATGTTTAGAATTTCACCCCATTCCAAACTGAGCTCCATTAGAGGCAGGTCTGGAAGCTAAAGTCGTTTTGTCGCTCCATCAGATTACAACTTTTTTGAAAGACGGCCATTTTTCACAAGGTTGTCAACTGTTTATGACCGAGGCTGCAGACCATCGTTTTACGACAGAGGCTGGAGACCACTAGGAATTTGAACACAGGACTCATTTTGCCTGAGCAGAGCTTTAGACATGTCTGGCTTATATCACTTTATTGCCAAAAAATATTCCTGTCATCAAAGATTGCTGCTACTAAAAAATCCCGCAAGATCAGTGGTTTCATAAAGTGGAAGGTATTGAGGTCGTGAAGTCAGCAGATATAATACCTTAAGACCACAAAACATTATGTGGTTCAGGCTAGCTTAATAACAGTGCTTTAAGAATGGGTATCAAGCTCAAAGTGCATGGACCTCAGATTCCATGGTGTAAAGTATGCCAAAGACCAGTAAAGAAGCATTCTCTGTTGGGATCAATCACATTTCTACTAATCACGAGGAAGAGTCTGGGTTTGGAAGTTTCCAGGCAAACGGTACTTGTGCAAACAGTGATGTTTGGTGCAGGGTGTAGGTAAGCTTAGCCCCAGTTACTGTGTTGCTGAATGGGGATTTGAACAGTGTCCTGCTTCCATCAGTGTGGGAAAATTCAGGGTGGCCACTTCCTGTTCCAGCTCAATTGTGCACCAATGCACAAAAGATGGCACAAATGATGTACTTGACTGTTCTAGTTCTGAGTCAAAATCTCAAGTGCACTATGAAGAAGCTGGGGGGATTATGAAGTAGACATGTTTTTCAGGAGCTAGGTTTAGCCCCCCAAGATAAAATGACAGTTATTCAGGGTGGCTCCTTTCCGGTCCAACACAATTGCATCAATGCACAAAGCAAAGAGGCTGAATTTAAAATTCACCTCAGAAAGTGATGGAAACCTTATAAAAAGCCTTTACAAAACAGCGGACGATGTGAACGATGCAGATTAAACCTTTGGTTTCTAAAAACACAAAAACAATGGGCAGTTAAACGTATTCAGATGAATCAGTAATTAGTCTGTTTATCCTCCTCAATGTAGTACCAAGCACCAGATGGGTAAACTATGACCACTAAGGGTTCTGTCAGGTCAAAAACAAAAAAAATCTTAGTGTGTACAGAATTAGAAAATATTTCTCCATGACTACGGCAAACTGTTGATATGAGGCAATGGATAGATGCTTTTGCCAAAGTCTCACTACCACCCACAAATGTCACATTAACCAACAAACG
Source organism: Danionella cerebrum (assembly GCA_007224835.1). NCBI lineage: Eukaryota > Metazoa > Chordata > Actinopteri > Cypriniformes > Danionidae > Danionella > Danionella cerebrum. Next base: position 260,045 of record SRMA01025764.1, read on the forward strand.
ATTCAGCAATGACAGATTTATGAGCACATGTTATGCTCTCCACCCTGCCCAGCACAGAACTTAAGTTCAATAGAGTTTCAACATAAGAAACAGACGAGGCTGTTTACACCAGCCCAGAATCTGAAGGTTTCACACCTCCACTGTGATTTTGCTTTCTGATTAGCAACTTGTAAATACTTCAACTATATTTCCCAGCACCAAAAGGCTTATTTCTTGACAAACGGTTTCATGAAAATCTGAGCAATGATTGAAATCTTGCCAAGTTGTTTTGAGTAAATGATTTTTCGAGTAGATTCAGTTCGATAATGATGCTATGATCAAGTCTGAAGTCTTTTGGTGGATAGATTTACAGTTTAAATGCAACTTTAGATTATGACAAAACCTATTGACTACTTCAAGATCACAAATACAAAACTATAGAATATAGAATAACAAAAATGTCATCATTTCCCTTCATAGTCGAACCTGCGCATGTCAAGGGAAAGACCCAGAAACCTGCGGAGCTTCCTTTTCTTTCGGCTGCTCCTGGAGCATGTACTTCAATGGATGCAAGTATGCTCGAAGCAAAACCCCTCGCAAGTTCAGACTGCACGGAGAACATCCAGAAGAGGTTAGCAGCACACTTTCAATTCGGTGCTTAAAAGTGTCTGAGTTTAATTAACAACAGCGTCTGAGACTGTAAATTTATGTCTTTACAGGAGGAAAATCTCAGGGATAACTTCCAAATCTTGGCAACGCAAGTGGCTCCTCTGTATAAGAAGCTGGCTCCTCAGGCCTACAGTAACCAGGTTTGTGTACATAATACACCAATTTTGGACTTTAAGCTAAGGGTCTAGATAAGTTTAAATTACTGTAATGTTACATGCTTTTTTTAACGAAACACGGCTATTGACTTTTTGACGGGTTTTTCACCCAAAACTGGACTTTTTTGAGGTTTCGGCAATGGTTACCGGTGGATTTCTCTTCAGAGACCTGTAACGTTGTGCTTTTTCTAAAATCCTACATTCGTTTTGCGGAGTAAGTTATTGGGGGGAAAGTTTTACTGGAAAAAAATCATATGTAAAAAAATATACATAGAAAAGGCTAAGAAACTGAAGTCAGGAATACAGAGTGTTGCTCATCTGCATCAAGGCACAGTAATAGAGCTTGAGCAGGGTATACTAGACAACAATTCATGCCTTTGGTGATGTTTAACTAATTTGATTATTCTTTTCTTGCAGTGTTTACATGAGGATATTGCTTCAGACTGTCGGTTGGGCTTGAAGGCAGGACGGCCATTTTCAGGAATCACTGCATGTATGGATTTCTGTGCCCACGCTCACAAAGACCAGCATAACCTCCACAATGGCTGCACAGTGGTATGCTATTAATATCTACATATGGCGATAATTAGAATTAGAAGCCCTTTAAAATTGTACTCAAGTAATTATTTAGGTAAAAATATCAAATTGATATTTGTCATATGAACGATCCTCTTCTTACTTCTAGGTGTGCACACTCACTAAAGAAGAAAATCGTATCGTGGGTTCACTCCCAGAAGATGAGCAGCTGCACGTGCTTCCACTCTACAAGATATCTCCAACTGATGAATTTGGTAGCGAGGAGAACCAGCGTCGTAAAATGCAGACAGGAGCCCTCCAGATGCTCACAAACTTCCGACGAGAAGTCAGAAAACTTCCAGAACCTGCGAAATCCTGCCGACAACGCCGACTGGAGGCAAAAAAGGCTGCATCGGAGAAGAAGAACAAGAAACTGCAGCTCACTGAAACTCCAGTCAAGACCATTAAGATGGAGATGAACCACATGGACTCACCCAACACTCAGCAAGGCAATAAAGGTCAGTGGGTTAAATTATTTTGGTAATTCAAAGGGAGGTGGAGGTATTAAGGGGTCAACATTTAAAACATATGTAGACCCAAATGCAACAGCAAGCGGAAGTAAATAGGGTGTAGCGTTTTAAGGGCCACCAGTGCAGAATGTTGAGAGAAAGAGGATTGGTTAGAAGGTGTGAAAAAACATGTGTGCTGAATGCTGGAGTGAAAGGAAATATTTTCAAGATGTTCTGAGATCGACTCTATGGAGAAGACATACTCTATGGGATATAGCCAATAAAGCTGAGGATATTTGGAACAGATAAAAATGGAAGGTGTGAGGAATGGGGCTATCAGAAGGAGAACACATGTTTTGGAGATAAGGTCAGAGAGGCCAGATACCAGTGGTTTGGCCATGTTCAGAGGGCAGATATATTGTTAGAAGGTTGGAACTGGCAAGCAGGAAGTCTTAAAATGACCAATGAGGATATTTTTGGATGGAGAGAGGAAGGTCCTGAAATAAGTGCGTAGATAATGGGGACGGATGAAGGCAGATGATTCAATGTGGCCACTCCTGAAGGGAAACAGATAAAATGTACAGATGAATTCTGTTTAAAATGAGCTTCATATTCCAAAAGTACCTTCTAATACTAATATTTATTTATGTTTCTGTATCTTATCTAGCTATTCCAAAACAAGAGGTGAAACCAATCATCAAAAAAGAGCCCGTCAACCACTTCCAACCCTTGAATGGTGCTATACCTAGCTATCCAGTATTGGGGAATGGAAAAACAACACCCAGTTCCCACAAAATGAAAAGTTCTTTTTCTTCTGGAGACTATGCAAGAGGTCGGATGCCAACCAACAGCCAACCCCCTGCACAGGGCCCTGTCTTTCATCCCAACCTTCAAGATCTACACTATGGATATTACAACTACCCACCCAATGGTCTTTATTCTCCTGGGGTCATGGGATATGATGATGGGCACTCCAACAGAGCATTTGACCAAAAGCCAGATATTCAGCATCTTCAAGCCAAACTGGCACAGGTATACCCCAGACACACTGGACAGCAACAAATGACTGATTCATCTTTTCAAGGATACTCTCAAACCCCTGAGCTTCCCCAGTCTCCTGCACCACAGAGTCACACTCCATCAGTGACACATGAGCAAACAAACTATTCAACGCCCATCGTTAAACAGGAGCCCATGGATGTGCCATTGTATGATGGTAGGTTGGATGGGCAAGCTCAGAGCTGCCCAAATACTCCCAACACAACACCAAATCCTGAAGCCTGGGCTGTAAACAAGTCAAATGGTAGCCTTGTTTCAAAGGGTTGGGATGGAAACAGACCGGGTTCAAATAATTCACCATTCACACCGGATATGCAGAGGCTCCACCAGCAATCCCCACATCAACAAGCTCAGTATCCACAGCAACGACAGTGGAATTCATATTCCTGCCCAAACACTCCAATGCCATCCTCTTCCCCATCACCATCAGCAGGTCCATCACCTGCACCCTCTCCACACCTGGCCAGCCATAGACAGTGGGGTAGTCCTGCCCCTAGTCCACAACCTAAATCGTGGGGCGCTTACGGGCCCATGGGATACGGTGCTGGAAGCATCAGGCAAGGTCATCCTGCTGGCGCTTTCCCTGATAAAATGCTATCACAGGAAAGTGTAAATTGTGGCTCTGCGCCTCTCGGACTGCAGGAAAAAGCCTGGAAGTCCAGTGGTGGATCAGCAGCAGGTAGCACACCTTCTCCAGCTCCAGAGGGACGGTTATTTCCAGATGCACTACAAAGGCCAGATAATCAGGCATGTTGGGATAGTGGCTCAGAGACTCAGAGTCAGCACGATCCTGATGAAGAAGAGGTATGGTCAGACAGTGAACATAACTTTTTGGATCCCAATATTGGAGGAGTAGCAGTAGCACCTATGCACGGCTCAATCTTGATCGAATGTGCCCGTCGGGAGCTCCATGCTACCACACCACTTAAAAAGCCTGACCGCACTCGACCAAGCCGAATATCCCTGGTGTTCTATCAACACAAGAACCTCAACCAGCCTTGCCATGGTCTGGCAATATGGGAAGCTAAAATGAAAATCTTAGCTGAGCGAGCACAACAGCGGCAACAAGAAGCTGCTCTTTTGGGACTCTCGCAGGAAGAAATGAAAGCCTATGCGAAAAAGAGAAAATGGGCAGCTGGGGCTACAAGCCAGTCCCCTGGACAAAGCAAGGACAAACGCGAGGGTGTCGTGACACGGATGGCCCCCACACAGAATACCAACAGCATAGTCACAGTCTCACCTTACCCGTCCACTCAACTCACTGGTCCTTACAGTCGATTTGTGTGAAATCTAGCAGACTGCTGCCCTCTAGAGCCAAAGAAGGGATTCGCTACCATTTGCTTCCCCTCTTCTAGCTCCAATACCCCTCTCACTGAGGGACGACAGACGAAGGGGCACTTTTTTCACTTTTAGTTCTTTTACCTCAAATGTTGGCAGCAGTTTGGGGATTCCCCAAGCGGACAGGTTGTCATGGTGCTCTAGTTCTCTCCAACGTTGGAGGGATTTCCATAGATAGTCCCTCCTTAAGTGAATTTGATGATTCTAATTATTGCTCTACTATCAATATTATAATTGCTATTGTTAATGTCAATGTTGATATTGCAGGTATTGGTTTATTATGAAGATGACTTTTTTTATTTTAATGTAAATGTCTTTTTATATTGTCCTTAATATTATGATTTCCCCCTCTTGACAAAGAGGGAGATCCTATTTTCATTCTTGCTTCTTCGTTGTGATCATAACAAGCAAATCCACATTTTTGTTGTGCTTTTGCCACTCCTGCATCCCCAAAACTTTTTTTTTTTTTTTTTTTGACAAAGCGCCTTCATATAAGTGCGGGTCACATTTTTGTGCATTGTGCTGTTGACTCTGCAATGATCACGAGAGGACCTACTCTACCACCAGCATTGGGCCTTTCTGATTGGTGCCACTCACAAGAGTCTCTTCTCCTTTCAAATGGTGCTTTTATGTGTGCCCTCAAAGCTTGGCCGGTGCTTGTCCTGGGTTGTCTTTAGCAGCGGACATTAGCCATGTTCAATAATAGGCTTGGCCTTCCAATTGGTGCTTACTCATTTGCATGCAGATGACTTGCAGTCATTGTTCACAACCCATCTCATATGTTCAAACCAAGTTTGAGGTGCTGACAATTTTAGTTAAAAATGTAGTAAAATAATCTGCCCTAAAGAGCTGCAGTCAACAAACCAAGATTCTTGGACTAGACCCAGTCATGACAGGGAATTCAACAACCATCCACCAATTTGTTGGTTTAGAATTCTGCAAAGAGTACTCGATTCACTATCGATACCTTCAGACTGCTGGTCTCAAAATAAGTTATATTCGACCCTGTCCTAACACAAGTGGTCTCCAAATCTGTGAATCACCCATCTGTGATAATGACTTCATTCAAAGCTGGACAAGTTTCGTACCCACTTTTGGTAACCAGCCTAAAGGATAGAGCATATTTCTTGGGGTTGGTGCTAGCATGTGTCTATGCTCCCATAACGTTGCCCCACAGTGATGGCAGTCCTGTTGACGCCATGATCTGTGATTCGCTCCTGGAATTCATTTTTGAGAGTAAGCATGTGAAGGTACAAAACGCATGTGAGTGGCGTACCAAACATGCACTCTGGTTGGAATGTATGCGTGCCACCAATGCCAGGCTGTGAACTTTGTGTACTGTTGGGAGCCATGCAGGACTGCCCCTGGTTTACGCAGGGCTCAACAGAGGAGAGGTTCTGGTGCTCACTGCGCAGTCCTGATGCTCTTTTGCTCAGGGTGTACAGACACTGGTCTAGGTCACAACATGCAACAACCCACGGGCACTACAGACTGCAGGCTGACCGCCTACATCCACATTCGTACCTATTCTTTTTTTATTATTTATTACATGATGATTATTGTTATTGTGATTGCTGTCACTTTTTGGTTCATTTTAGACAAATTGTAAATATCGAAGAGGATTTTATAAAAGCACTTTTAATCTTGTTTTTAATGAGCAGAAAAAATAAGCGGACTATTGACAACTTGAAGCCTAGTTTTGTTTGAATGGAGTTTTATTGGGAGATAGAAATGTACATAGTTAAATATTTAGGTAAGATAATTTAACTGGTGAGGGATGATGGGCTAATCATGAATGATTCCTGATCTTTTAAGTCTTCAGTTAAACTTTAACAACTGAAAGCAATGATGCGTCGGTCGACTCATGATACTGCTGTCCTTTTCTGGAGTACTGTACTACATCAATACCTCTGTGCTACCGTATCATTGGCTTCCTGTTTTCCTCCCAAATTTATGATAGCAAAGAAATCAAAAGTTAACCATCACAGGACTCTGGACTTTGGAAAGGGAGTAGGATCCCATCACTTTATCGGGCATTGATCCATTTTGTAGAATTAAATATTGCTTGGAGTAGATCTCTCACTTGCTCTTGGAGATGTTAGGCATCCCCTTGAATTTTACAGACTACTCCTGAAGCCCTGAGCATTTTATTCACCCCAATGGCTTTCGAATCATGGTGCTACCCCCTACAGTTCACTGTGGAAATGACACTTGACAAACACTGTTGAAGCAGTTGTTCAGGCTCTTAAATTGATGTGAACTAGTTTTCAGAATACTTGTGGAAACATGGTGCTGCACATTTTTAATCTTTAAAAGAACTATTTCTGGTGGCCATTCAAAAAAAAAGCACTCCAACTGATCCAGGTTCTATTTTTAGCTTCAGTATCAACTTGAAATGGTACTTGAAGAGCATGACGGCGGGTAGAGGAACAGGTACTCTCATGCTTTTGTTGTGAATAGACTGTTATTTCATATTCTGGTGCTACCTGAGCTGCCCTTTCATGCCTTCGGAACCATTCTGAAACAGTTCTCACCCAACCTTCTGGTTACACGATGCACTCAAACACACACAGCGCTCACTTCTTAAAGGATCAATCATGCCCAGTTTTCAATTTGAATAAAGGCGTAACGTCTACAAAAGGAAAAGAAAGAAAAAAACTGGCAGCTACATTCCTTTATGAGTTAAAGATTGTTCTTTTTTCCTGTTGAGTATGCAGTATGTAAAAAGTGTTATATTTTGTTTGGTCTCTTTCCTTGTAGTGTATGGTGTATTATGTGAATACATAGTGTATGTGGTAAGAACCACAATACTGTTTTATGTTCTAAACGAAAAATAAACAAAATTAAACAAATTGTTTCGCAGCATGCATTTTTTTCCACAGCGCCACTCGCTAAACCCCTTCAGACCTGCTTAATTCCAAGTATCCCAGTCTGATTGCAGCATGCAGTAAAAGGGGCAGCTATGCACGCCCAGGCTGTACACACCCCCGTAAATCATTCTTCAATACTATTGATGGCTACTACGTCAACCTCAACGAGGCAGAAGCACTGAACGATAACCCTAATGCTAACGTGTGTGCAAAGAAAAAAACACATATTTAGTTTCTTATCTGTGTCGTTAGCTTGCAGTTGCTTTTTATTTGCTGATCTGCAGCACTGATGCGCACACAAAGTTAGTTTGTGCTCTAATGTGCCGCTAACGAGGAGAAACACAACTCAAACGTAACTAGGGGGCACTATGGAGTTCACCGTGCTATGGGTAGCTCACATACGAGCATGAGCATTACAGTGGCTTGTATGCAATCCATCTCAGTGGAAGGATCGTGGACGCTGTGAAAGCAAGTAAATTGAAAATATCCCCTAGATGCGATGTTTTTTTGTATTTGCATCTGTGTTGTGCGATTTCAGGTGATCGATGGCTGATTATGAACACGGTGCTACTGCAAATCAGCAATGACAACCATAATGCGGTAATAAATAGACGCAGTAAACCTACATAACCGTTTTATGTACAATGGTGTAAACAAATCACTATGTTTAAATAAAGCCAGGCATTTACTTTCGTGCACTGGTGGATTTAGGCCATTTTTAGGGAAGCTAATTCTCACATCTTCAGTGGTGGGCCCTGAACTGTGGAACAATGTCCGCTCCGAACAGTGTGTGGAAGAGTTCAAAACTAGACTCAAAACACACTTTTTTACTTTGGCTTTTAACTCTTTGTAGACCAGATCATTTTAGATAATTTTATATTCCAACTGTGAGGTGTTATTATTCTTAATGTGTATATATTACCTGTACAGCACTTTGGTCACCTGGTTGTTTTAAATGTGCTTTATAAATAATTTTGACACTGCCATCTTCTGAAACTATCGCTATAATAATTCTGAAATATTGATAAAATTCTACAATTCAAACCCCCCGAACATTTCTGTCGATTAATTTTGTAGTATTATGACACTAACAAAATGCAGTTAATACCAAATGGTTTTATTTTTTCATATTGAATGTTTCTGCTCAATTTATAAATATTAAACCAAATTTACTGCAATGCTACAAAACCAGCACAGCTGAGGATGTCTGATGCTTGGGGTTTACCTACCGAATCTGTCACTGGGATCCCTCAACAAGATGTTCTTTCTTTAAATGATATATAAAAAAATACAATAGTAATAATGTTGGCATATTTACATGGGGAACTTATCCGTCCGTATTATCTTACTTACAGAGAACTTACCACCACACTGCTCACTGGGTTGGTTCATATCACTTGTGAAATTGGCAACATTAAAAAAGGCGGATTATAAACAGCTCTAGTAAAAGACAACATTAAAGTTTGCATGCATTTAGTCAATAATGATATAAATAAAATCAACGTGACTTGTATCACATGCAGTACTTTAACTAATAAAAAATATATAAAAACAATAATGTTGCAAAAAATAACAAGAGCTAATTTCTCAAGAATTTTCCCATTAAAAATGCATTTCTATTGACCACAAGATGGCAACAGAGTGCTCTGCCATGATTCACCTCTATTTCTAGACAGGTGTTTAGGTACATTGAATCTTAAACTGTAAAAATAAGATTGTTGAAGCGTTTAACAACAAGAAGCAGGGAAACAACATACATTACACTTCATATAGCAGTCTGATTTTCTTTTGCACAGGCTTTACTCAAGGGTCAATGTTTCTAAATGGTGATCAACAGTAAAAATCTCAACAACTAAAAATCCATCAACACCAATATTGTTACTAATGTTTGACATTTTCAAGATTGTGATAAAAGATAAAAAAGAAAAATCCAGGCTTATTGACAATAAGTCTCTTTTTTAAAATCAGTGACTTAATTTTAAGATCTTGGCAATAACCCAGGGTAAACATCCTGTATTTATTTTTTATTTAGTAGTTTTGATTAGGTACTGAGTCAACTGGGTAAATAAAGAGATTTTAGTAAAAAAAAAAACATTGATTTGAATGTTTTTACAACAGTTTAATTAAGGGTAGTACATTTGATCAATGCACAGGGGAAATGAAAAATGCAACTTTTTCTTTTTTTTGTGAACAATTAAAATCAAAGCAATACAATTTACAACTTTTCTGTTCAATGACTTCTTCCTTTCTTTATATTTGTGTAGCAGCGCCCTCTGCTGAACACGTTGCAACTTTATGAATTGACTAGCAGTCGCCATAACTCTGCACATTTTTATTATTTCAGTATGCTTATGCAGTTTACTAAAAAAATACACTTATGAGTAATGGCTTTTTTTTTACATTATTTACCTGAATGTTGCACTAAGTCAGAATTGTTTTATGTAACAGCCTAAACCACACAAATCTAAAGCTTTTTTCTTTTATTGATAATTATGCAGGATGCAAGATGCAGGAGATCATCTTTATTGATCATTGTTTGTCTGGATAAAATAAATATATCATACACGTGACAAACAGAGTGATAATTGAGAAGTGAATCAAAGTTTATATTATTTATATTATTTCATAAAATGTGAAAACTATTTGAAATTACTCGTCCAGATAACCAATGGTTTATAAAAGAAAATCATGAACTTTTACAGGGTGCCCAAACATCTGCATCCCACAATTTAAAAAATATTTAAAGATCATTTCTTTTGCCACATTAAAAGAAACAAAAAACAATCAAATATTTGTATAGTTATGTTCAAAAGCCTCCCTTTCTGAGTAACAACAAAGCAGTGAGCAATTCTCCTCAAGTGTTGACGAAATCAATTTTTATCCGACCATTCAAGAGCGAGCGCAGAAAACAACCTTGAATATGTTTTAAACCTTTTAAAATCTGCAGAATTTACTAAAGCCACAAAATGCTATGACAAAGAGTGTTTTGCGCAGTTTTCTCTTTATCTGAAACCAAACAAAAACAAATTGAAATCAGACTGAAAACAAATTAAATAAATAAATAGACAAAGTGATACTGAGCTCCATTAAGAAACAGTAGCTTTGGTGCAAGACTCTCATTCCAGTGTTTTCATCTTTAATTTGAATATCTGATCTGCGTCAGTCATGGCCTGGGTTTTAGGAAACTTTAATAACTTTAACTTTAGCAAACAGTAAAATCTGTGGATGAGAGTCTGAGAGAAAGAATGACTATTTAAATGACTATAGGAAGAAAACCTTTTTCATTTTCACACTTTTTCTGGAATGAAAAGGTTCTTTGAATGGTAAGTTCTCCAAGGTTAATGGAAATATAACTTTTATTTGAGTGTGTAGATTTGAGTGTGTGTGTACAATTCAAGGAAAACCAATCATTGAACTTCAAATCAATGAGAAATACCAAAATTCAACATAACAACAGTCAAAATAAATTACTGAGGTTTTTCCAACAGATGGTTACAAAACCTGCAATTTAGCGAGGGGCAGCAGGGACCTCATGTATCAAAGAATATGTAACACATGTATGAATATGAAAAAGAATTTGGCGTATATCAGCTTTCAAGTGCACATTTAAATTAAAATGAATATGAGTGTCAAGTAATTTCGGGTTTTGTGCAAAAGGGCCCTAAAATAAAGCATTCAAGCTGGTCTTCACTCAATTCCTTCTTCCAATATTTATTCAAGTTGGTAAGTTGTACTGTGATGCAGTAGACTACGGGTAAAGAACCTTAAACAATAAAGAGAACCATATCCAGATATAACTACAAAACCATGTGTTACAAACAAATACAAGTAACCAAACTCTCACCGGCTGTATCTTCAGCTTGTTGAGTTTGGCACAGTTCGGACAGCATCGAGCTTTACTCTTGCTTCAGCCAATCTAAGACTAGGTGTGGTAGTCAGGTCAATTTGAGGAGCCAGGAGAAGGAACCAAATTTAAAAACAATGGGTAAACATGGAGTTTAACATGACAGTGAGAATGTTAGAAGGTTGTCGGTTCGAGGCTCACCGGTGACCTTCCTGGAAGGAGTTTGCATGTTCTGCTTGGGTTGGTTTCCTCCGGGTACTCCCCACAAACTCAAAAACATGCGGTTAACTGAATAATCTAAACTCTCCGTAGGTGTGAATGTGTAGGTGAATGTTGCCCTTCGATGGACTGGCGACCTGTCCAGGGTGTACCCCTGCCTCTCGCCCAATGTGCACCAGCAGACCCCCATGACCACAAAAGGAAATAAGGGTGTTGAAAAAAAATGAATGATAATGTGTTTCTGTACACCACCTTAACATCTGGAATACTTTGGTTTCTGTCTGTTTTTTGTCAATGATGTTAACCCAGTTTGTTGGGGATGTTGTCAACCAACTGGTTCATTAAACTGGATGATTTCTGGTGCCAATAAAATGCTTGAAATTGAAAAACAACTCAAAATGCACTCTGAGCAAATTCACTACCCCTTTGTGTTGTTCTAAGCTGTTAATAGTCTCTAAATTAAACTGCTGTTAAAACAATCCCATTTTTTGCATCTACCTCAGCTCTAATCAAAGCATTAATTTTTTTTAATCCAGAATTTTTTCCCTTTAATTGCCAAGATCTTACATGGTGTCACTGATTTTGGTAAAGAAAATGAATAAAGACTTATTTTAAATATGAAAAATTACAGTGGCCTAGATGTGTTCCTTTTATCCCAGTGTTTGATGTTAAACATTAGTAACAACATCGGCTTTCGTGTAAATTTCGTTTTTGTGCAGCAGCATATTTTATTTTTTTCTCCCTCATTTATTGTTCGTGACTTCCATTATAACGACCTTTTTTTTTTATTGCAAAGCCACATTAAACAATAATGCTTTCTTGACTGTTGGTGGTCATTCCAGTTGGGAAGAGGTAATGTAGATTTTTATTGTTGATCACATTTAAAATCTAGGCCACAGTCATTTACCTTACTGAAAAAAATCATTCTGTTTGTGTTTTTCCCCGAAATCAGGGATATCATTTCAGATCTTGGAAATTATGGGGTAAATAGCCTGAATAAAAAAAAGAAAGAATAGTTTTGATTAGAGCTGAAGTAGATAAATAGATTTGTGCTATATTTTTACATCAGTTTAATCTAGTCCCACAAACAACCCGAAAGGGTAGTGAATTTGAACAATGCACATCCCACTAGCTACACAAAGATTAAAAGGATGCTCTGTTCTAGAAAAACACAGTGTCTGTTTCCCCTAAAATCAGAGCCAATCTGGAAAAAAATTAAAAATGAGCAAGCCAGTGTTCGGAAGTGCATCATTTCAATTTACCAGATTGTTCCTCCTTCACTTCACTGCATCAAATCTTTGTCTTCTCAAGCTTGTATGAGTTGAGTCTATGCAGCAGGGTGACTTCCAAGGTGACTAGAGAAATGACCGTGAAGGTTACACTACTATCATGATGGGCGGAGCTAATAACACATCTAAGACAATCAATTCTTAATGTTTTTCATTATGAAAAAACAGAGTACTTTAAGACACTCTAAATCTGTTCTTTGTTTCTGGTCCCTCCGATTTAACAAGCCTCCTACAATGAAGTCTACATTTGGATCTCAATGTTTGGACCTCATTTTGTGAAATACTTTTGGAACAAATTGTCAAATCAACATAGTAGTCAGAATAAATAAACCCAATTTTTGCACTATTGAAGTCAAAGGAATAAGAAAAGAGGAAGGTCTGCGTGGTTTTCATCCGAGCTAAGCTCAAAGGCCTCACAGAGTAGCTGAAAAGATTTTCATTTCAAACCTGTTCAATAGAGTTCTGCTGAAACAGTTCATGCTGTTGACATCAAGGGACGTCTCGATGTAATGGCTTTAAAATCTGTTGCTTTCGTTCATTTTCTAAGAGCTGCATATGAACCAGCCAGGGGGAGTTCATTGTGAATCAGTAGAGCTTTGAGTTTGTTTCTCATGAAGCCACGACAGACTATTTGTACATGCTAATGATGCTAACAGGTGCTGATGGTAATCGAGGGTGCATTTCATAATCAGAGAAAATCAATCTTTCATCTGATGCCTTGAAGACAATCAAGAAGAAAGTTGCAATAACATGGAGAAGTTGCTGCGCGTACAATTCAGTTTTGTTTTTAATTTGATCTGTTCTAAACACCAAAGAGCCACAGAACAACACAAACAAACTCCCCTTTCCCAAACATTTAATTATTTAAATATATTTGACAATATATACCTAAGAAGGTCAATCAATTTAAGGTTGTTCGTAGCTTCTTTAATATCAGTCACCAAAAATAACCCGTCAAATTTCGAGGTTACGAAGTTTTTTTGCAAAAAAATAAAAATAAAAATACGACTGACTATAGAGAACATTACTCTCATCAGCAATAAAAGTCCAAATGAATATACATCCCCCCATACCCCCCCCCCCATCGCTCCCACAATTACATAATCAAGCTTCTATATAGAGAAATGTGTACGCTAATGCAAGATGTTTCATCTTTGAAAGGATTCTCAGCGTGCATTTCGTTTCAAACAGCACAAAAATAGCTTTTACCCACATTGGTCTGATTAGGCCGCAGTGAGGCTTTTTTTCACCAACATTAGCTGCTTTCAACACCACGGCACTGCAGGCAGATGTACTGAGAATCCTGTACTAAACCTGCTCATGAGATTCCTGCTTTCATTAATGGTAGCACTTAGTATTATTTATGGGACACATCCAGCCAGACAGATATTAATTATATAGCGTATGTTAAAGGCACTGGGAGAAGATTGCTGGAAAGTGAGTGAGACGAGCTGGATGAAGATTTATATCACAGAGAATTAGCTTCTGTTCATATGTGCGCGGTTATTTTGAAATCTGGGATTTTACTGAAAGGTTATGCTGTTGTCCCACATGTACAGTGAGGGAAAAAACTATTTGAACCCCAGGTGATTTTGTAAGTTTGCCCACTAACCAAGAAATTGATGCAAATTAATTAATAACTCTTTTTGAAACACATTTCTCTGGATTTTTTTGTCATTGTCTCTCACAGCTCAAATAAACCTACCATTGAAATTATAGACGGGTCCTTTCTTTGTTAGTGGCCAAACTTACAAAATCACCTAGGGTTCAAATAGTTTTTTTCCCTCACTGTAAATGCAGCATCTATTTCATGCAACCGCATACTTTTGGAAAACTCAGGCAAAGGTGAGTCATTTTTAATATGCTCTGGGCTCCAGTGACGTATGAGAAACAAAAAACAGCTTTCCAAAGTTATGGAGGAAATGGAAAATGTCCGAGGTACACCTTTCTACCGTCTGGTTAGGTCTGGCCAAAAGTGGTCTTCATCCAAGCATCTCAAGTGTGCACAAAACAAGGGCATTAAATATTTAACTCTAGCAGAAGGGAGTTTATTGGTCAAAAGATACAATAAAGAGGGTCTACAAGCAAAAGTGAAGCATGGTGAAGGTTCCTTCAAGCATTGGGGCTGCATTTCTGCAAATGGAGTTAGAGATTTGGTCAGGATCAATGGTGTTCTCAGTGTTGGTGTTAAAATGATGAGTTTTGCATCACTGGAGTTGGATTTTCAGGATGGATTTTGTTGGGAGGCTATAACTAGAACACCAAGAAGCGATGTGACAAGAGCATGGACTGGTCTCAGACTGGCAAAACTGATCTCTGATGGTTTATGTTATGCACATCATGTGAACCAAAGGTATAGTGACTGACAGAGTTAATGACTCGGAAGATAGAGTTTGATCCAGGATGACCCCTTGGCTCTTCACCCGTTATACCACCTGTTGGCGACCTTTTATCCAGAAAAAAAGCTTGAAACCCTTTTAACGGACAGTCCAAGAACTGAAACAGAATCCCATCTGCTCTCGTTTCCATGTGAACTGATGTGTTTGGAGTGACCTTTCACGTCCACAAACCCAAACATGGCAAAAAGCCATCATATCTTCGATTTGTGTACAACACATTCAGTAAACAACGCATTCTGTTCTTAAGTGATTTTTAATCCTGGTGCACAACAACTCAAATAGCAGATTTGATAACGTTTTTTTGTTACTTAAACCAAATATAACAGATGCAGAACATAGTGGAATGAAACAATGGTCCCCTACACCCAGTCCAGATCCAGCTTGGTTTAATCTTTGTTAATGGAAGCACTAAAGAGATATTTTAGGCGGTATTTATTGTTACGTAATGCACAAGAGGTTAAATGGCAGATCTGATGTGGAACTTGTCTAGTGAGGCGATAAATAAATAAAATCAGGAATCTAGATAAAGTCAAGGTCTTCCAGAAAGAGGTGTGAGGAAGAGCAGTGTTATGTATTATACACATATTATCATACATCACCGGTTGTCATCAATGCAAATCTATTGGATTAACCTTTCGTGTGTTTGGTATTCAGCTCTGAGACTGTGATTTCACTCAATATGCCGACGGAACACAACACCTGCCCAAACTACACACGTTTCCATCATTCAAATCGCGTATGGTACGTTTTCAAGGTTTATTTTTAACACAGTTTTTTAGCTTTCTTGGCCATTTTTCAGATGGACGTAAACATTTTTAGCGTACCGTGGATATCTGAGGTATTAGTGACATCTAGTGGAAATTGTGACTTGATGTGACTAAGATACTTTATGACTTTTAAATCACATCTTATACCAAACATTACCTTATTATGACAAGCAAAACTAAAAATATGGCTTGGGAAAAATACTATGAAAAACATTGTTTGGGTGAGAAAAGGCGATTATGTTAAGTTGGCACTGTGTTAAGAATAATTGTGATTGCTAAATGTAAAGACTGCCTTTGATGATGTTCATTTACATTTATCTATTCAGCAGAAGTTTTTACCTAAAGCGACTTACAGTTTAGGAGTAAAGAGAAGCAGTTCGTTTACAACGCAGGATTAATCATAAGACATACACCTAGAAGACGTTCAAGCTGATTCAGAAAATAAATTCTGTGCTTCAGAGGTTTTTCTTTTGTTTGTTTGTTTGTTTTAATCAGTTAAGTTAGAAAAGGGGTCTCAGAGTTTTTAGTTGTGGATTGGAACGCAAGAGAATTTCACCAGCCGGGAACTGTGAAGGAGAAAGTTCTGGTGAGAGATTTTCTGCCGCTCTGAATCAGGACCACCAGGTGCTGTTCATTTCCTGAAAGCAGGAAGGGAGAGGTAGGACTGCAGAAGTTTGTGAAGGTATGATGGAGCGGAGCCTGTGACTGTCCTGATTGAAAGCATCAGTGAGTTGAACTTGATGCGAGTCTCAATGGGAAGCCAGTGAAGCGAGATGAAGAGAGGAGTGGCGTGAGCTTTTCCAGGTTCCATGAAGATCAGTCGAGCGGCTGAGTTCTGTATTATTTGAAGGGGTCTGACTGCGCAGGTAGGAAGTCCAGCGAGTAGAGCATTGCAGTCGTCGAGTCTTGATATGACCAGTGCTTGGACTAGAAGTTGACTTGAATGTCCTGTTCCGAGGTGTTAGATCTTTCGTGGCTAATAAGCCGATTTAGATTCCAGAGAGGGGTTCTCTTGGATTTACGTGCTCAATTGTGTCAAGCACTTCAAGTGCTTTTTGGGTCTCCACTTCCCTAATAAGAATTTCTGTTTAGGAAAATATCTGCTTTTTTAACTTTTCCCCCACCATAATTCCCAATTCGCAAACATGTGTAGGGAATGCGGGTCTAAATATACATGAATATTAATGAGCTGCTTTGCATTAACTAAATATGGTGTGGATGAGGCATGTTTGGGTCATAAACCCATACACACTGATATGCGCACACTTGAGTCCCATCTGTGATTTATAAAAGGAAGATTGCTTGTGGTTTTATAAATTGATTTTTGTCTAATTTTAGTACGATTAGTTTAAGCCAGGATTCTACGAACTCTTGTTTTATAAAATGAGACTCAAGGGTGTGTAAACTTTGTAATTATGATGTAAAAAGAGTAAACACAGTTGTGTTACATTAAATGGCTTCACCCAAGCAGTAACTATGAGTGGAAGAAATGCCTTTGTGTTATCGTTCATATTTCCTGAAAAATGGCCAAGAAATCAGAAAAGGGTGTGTAAACCTATGAGCACAATGGTCAGATTCCTGCAAATACTCTATATTATTAAAATCACTTGAAAGGGGCACCCTCTTCCCCCAAAATTCTATGCATGTCTTAGCAAAAATCATTTCAGCTAATGCTTAACACCAGAAAGTAAATATGTAGATAGATGTAGATAAATGCTCAACTTGTTCTTTTATGGACACAAATCTAGCCACTGATTGTTACCAAAGGGACTGACCTTGAATTTAAATCCATCTTTTTAAAATAAAGTTTACAGAGATAATTTATTTAGTGGCATGTTCCAAAGGAGTCATGTTTTCAAACTTTTGAATAATAAAGTTTGGGAAGAAAAGCTTGAGTTTGGGGGATGAAAAAGCCAAAACTGTGTTAAAACCATAGTTCATTTGTTCTCCCATGAAAGAAAACACTGAATGGTTTCTCATAATTAGTGTTGGATTTAATAGAGAAACGCTAATTAAATGAACCCTGTTTATCCTTTTCATTTTCTTCACTGTCTCCTCCGGGCACCGTGCTTTCCTTTGCTTTCCTCAAATAGTTTTCTCAGTCAGACATCAGCTGCTACATTCATCTGCAAAAAGATTGGTGCGTTCTGTTTAATAAGCATTGCTCTTTAATTATTAATTCTCTAGATCTACTCTTGAAATGTCTTGGACAAGGTTTCATCATTAGAGAAGCCCTCATCCTGTGGAGCAGCTGACGTTTCCTATCTTTTTCTGTCAGGCTCTTGTACACTTCTGCTCTAAAAGTGACTTTTGCCTTGATTTTTATCACTTTATCACAAAAACGAAGAAAAAGGCGACAATCTGTTTGATCGCTGAATCTTTTCTTTCTGAAAATATTGAAAGCATTGAAGTGTGTACATTGATGATAAAGCTGACGGTTGACGGATGAGTGGTGTTGATCGTTTTTTTTCCAAGGCTGCCTCTCTTTTTCCTTGAAACTACAGAGAGAGCTTGCCATATAACTATGTGACCTATATAGAAAAGCTAATCAGTGAAAAGTTGCAAAACTAGCAGACAACCGCATAACTCATGCTAATCCGAGCTTTTAAGTGTCACAACACCCCTAAAACTCAGCAGGGGGGCTAAAATGTGGAAAAACCCTGGGGAAAAGGGGTGTGGCCATGAATTAATGACAGCAGATAGAAAGTAGAGTGCATAAAACACTTCTTTTTTTCTGCAAGTTGGAAGGTGACTGAGAAGTGATGGATTGGACAGACGCTTCACGACTTTGTTGATTCTAGTCTCTGGTGATCAGCACTGAAATAAACCACAAATTCATGTTTAAATACATACTTTGATGCCAAAGTGAACGAAAACTTTGATGCCAAAGTGAAGTCGTCAAAGAAAGAACAGAGTATGTACAGTAAAATATGGTGGTTTGCTGAGATCTTGGGGCTTCAAGCAGGCCAATGACCCAAAACATGTCAAAACACACCCACAAAATGGATGGCAACAATGAGTGGAGACTTCTAAAGTGACCAGCAAGGAGTTCAGATCTAAACCCCATTGAACAGTTGAAAGATCTTACAGTTGCTGTTGGGAAACTAATATTATTAGGGACATCAAGTCCTGTATCATATAACAACAGTGACATTTCCTCTAATGTCATTGATCTACACCAAACTCAAGTAATTTTAAGAGCAATAATATTCAAAGTATATTATAATAATGACCAAAACATTAAAATTTCCACTTTCAGGCATCAAGTAACAGTTGAAGAAAGAACCAGCCTAAAACTACTATTAAAGAATGTTTACATGAAAATAATTTCCCATGTAAGAATGTTCAGCATTCAATCCGAATCAAGCTTTCTGCAGACCTGCAGCACCACGATAAGAAGTGATGGAAACTCAAGCGATTGCTAGGTTTATGGAGAATATTTGCTTTCCATATCAGCTCTTCCTGGGGTGCCTGACATTCTGTATTGAGGGTTTTATTAGTCTGTGAGGATTGCTTATAAAAATATAGAATTCTGAGGTATTTTCTTAAAGCACGTTAAAAGGCCTACTTCTGTGAAGTTTCACAGTTCATGAACAACTCGTCAAAGCTCCTATTCTTTTCTAATTGACAGGAATCTCTGAATTATATCAAAGATTGATTCAGCCTCAGGTCACTCACTGAAATGAAAACTCAAGGACTTTGTTCCATTTATTCGATGAACATCTCAGATGAACATCAGATCAGTACGAACGAACATTCTAATCAGTCTGGAGTTATCTGCTTCAATCAAATCTCATGGCTCAGCTTTAACACCATAAAGGGCTTTTCCAATACACCCCGGCTTTTCTGCGTTCTTTACCCACTGGTTTTAACCCTGGGTAAAGAAAGACACGCCTGTAATTTGACACCACATTTAACCCAGGGTTCTGAAACCCAACTTCAGACCATTTTGGTGCCGAGTTTGTTCAGTGTGAAGCAGAGGATTTTTTTGCTGCTAAACACTTAGCAAACAACAGCAAATTAGAACCACAATAACCAAATATTACTGTAATTGTAACATGAACCAAATCGCGACTCCGAAGACTTCATGTACTTTGCGTTGGTTGCTAGGCAACACAATATGATTACGACTGTCCGTTGTGCATCACTCGTAGTGGAGTGTTTGTTTTCAGAATATAGTCTTTCGAATCGTTTACTAAACACATAAATGTTGTTTGTGTCATTTCAAAATGCTTAATGTGCTGTATACAATGAAACGCCATCGGTGATGACTTCTTTAAGCGATTAATCGTTTCGGAGATGAGGCTGTAAACAATGACGCTACTGTACAGCTAAACACTAGTTTCTGAAACAAGAGAAATTCAAATAAATGTTCATATATTTTGCTCGTTTGTTTCTTGTTCTTTTGTATTTGTTTTTCACGTTTGTGCGTCTCGTCTTGAAACTGATAACCTAAACATTTTTTTTTTAAAACTGGTAACTGGAAATGGTGGGATTGTGACATCACAAATATGCAAATAAGAACACTTGGGGGTTAGGAATATGTGGTGTGAAACGTGATTAGTTTTGTCTGGGTTTAGGATTATTCAGAGTTAATCATTTCAAGTATGAAAAACCCTTTAATAGACAGAGAAAAATGCACGTCAAAGATGTTTGCCAGACTCCAGCACGTAAGTGTTTGAAATGTCGAACGACCACTGAATAGAACGTGGAACAGTTGAGACCGGACTGAGTTGAAGCTCTAGATATAAGCCCAGCATTTAAACAAACAAGCAGATAGAAATTCAATCCTCTAAAACAAAAATTCACACTTTATATGGCCTTAAATTTTGCAATTTTCATTTATCACCTTAAAATACTTAACCCTCGGACACCCTGTTAAAGCATCTTCTTGAGGAACACTGAAAAGAATTTCCCTTTGTTCATAAGAGTCAAATGTTCAGAGAGTCACAGTTTTATGGTAAAATAAATAAATAAATAAAACCCTGTGTCTTCTTTCTTAAACTACAACATGAAGAGTTTTTTTTTCCCCAAAACGCCATTTTTATGAATTTGAGTAAAAAATTGTTTAAGGGAAAATCTAAACTTTCTGTTCAAACTTTCAGAAGTCATCGCAAAGTCATACAAACAAACATGTAAAATCCGGATTTTAATATTTAAAGATTTATTTTTAAATAATCCCCAAATTTTTCCCCAAAATACGATGTGATCAATATATATATATTTTTTTTTTTTTTTTTTTAAAGTGAAACACAAAAACAAACAACATCGATATTGAATCAAGTGGCTGGTTCCAGAATAGATCGGTTAAACTGTGTGAGAACTATCACGCAGATATTGGATTCACTGCTCTGAAGCACGGAGTAATCTGCTGCTTGATCAAGTGAATCAGTGTCCCACACTCTCTCCTTTCGCCTGCTGTTCACATTTGGATTTCATTGATTGTGATCAGCAGGAAAATTGCATGATTCTGTTCCGCCTTAATGGAATGATTGTAAAACAATATGCAACAATATGCAGCCGCCATTATTCTGCTTCCTCAGCCCCTTATCTTCTTTGCGCTATGTTTGGTTTAATGGAGTTATTGAGGTTTGAGAAAAAAACTCAAGTGCCGTTTATCGAGGTTTGGAAAAAAACTGAAAGGTTTTTTTTGGAAAATGTATTCCTCTCAAATGTGAAACCAACACCCTTAGATTTGGTTTGTTGTTTTTAAAATGGTGTTTTAAAACCAAACTCCTTACATGTTGGAAAAAAAAAAAAAATCACACTCCTTTTATAGTTGAATTTACATAAGTTCCAGAGACAGGAAAGAAATGGGAAAATTATTCAGAGCTCCACAATAACCGTGCTTTAAACTGCTCGTTTATCATCTGCACCCATACGAGATTCCAAGAATTACGCCGCCTTGGTGAGACTGTTCACTTACTACTTAAACCACAATGATGGATCGATGGACTTTTATTGATTCTCCACATTGAAAACCTTAATCTAATACAATGCGTACGAGTATCTGTGTGATCTAACAAAACTAATCGACTCCTCCGAGGAGAAATCTGAATCTGTTATCCCTTTGTTTGTCTGCGTTATTCTTATTGTCCAACCATTGAATCAAGTCAATTATTAAAACGAAAGGGTAAATCAGAATGAGGCTGTTTGCAAGGGTCTCAGAGTATAATAATGATGAATGATTAATGTTGTTATAATAATTCCTGTGGCTCAGTCAGTAAATTATGGTCTAGCAACGCAAGGATTGTAGGCTTGAACTCCATCGAAAGTAGAAAGTGATCAAATATGTTCAATCCTTGCGATGTGAATTGGATAAAAAGGGCACAAATGTGTACGCTACGGAGGCTGACACAGGCCAAACAAACTGCAACTGAAGAAAATACTCATTATTTCGACAACACGTGCACCAACCAGGGCTTGAAAATGAAAACAACAGAATTGCTGGTCACTAACCACATCTCTAACACACAAACATTATGTGAAATTAATTCAAATGTAAAGCCTAAACAGAAGTACCTGTGCTATTACTTCTGGTATCTGACAGAGAAATCAACAGCATTGGCTTCTTTCTGTATTAGTCAACAAACTTTTTATATTTCTGTGGCTTGAAACAGTCAATGCAAACTCTCTTGAGGTAGTCGTTGAGGTTCCTAATCTTCTTTGTTGGTAAAGCAGCTGTTTCTTCTTGGCAAAAAGCCTCCAGCTTTTGTAAATTCTTGCATAAACGGCACATTTGAGTTCTTCCCAGAATGCTTCAGTGATATTGAAGTCAAGAGACTGAGACGTGTTTGAAAATCACATTTTCTTCCAGGATCCTTTAATAACATTCTGCATTCATCTTCCAAGTGTCCTATGCCTTTTGAGCTCAGACATCTCCAGAACATCAGTGACCCACCTCCGTGCTTCACAGTGGGGATGGTGCTCCATTCATTACAGGCTTTGTTGACTTCACTCCAAAAGTAGAGTTTATGGTTGTGGCCAAAAAAAACATTTTGTTCTCATCGCTGCAAATAATTTTGTTCCACAAGTTTGAAGCTTGCTCTGAGTTGTTTGGTGTATAGTTTTCTTCTGGAAACTCGAGGATGCACCCATCTCCTTGTTGTTCTCCCTGAAACTGCCACATTTTTTCCACAGGGCCCAGTATTTCAGCTGAAGTTATTTCTGGGGTTTTCTTTGCCTCCCTCAAAATGTTTCTGGCAGTAGTAGCAGAAAGTTTTTTGGTTTCAACAGAATCCTACACTTCCCACTTCTTCATCAGAGTTTGAACACTGCTGATTGGAATTCCCAGTTCCTTGGAGATCTTTTATATCTATTTACTGTTTTGTACAGTTCAACTTCCTTTTCCTGTAGATCCTTCGATGGCTCTTTTGCTTTCCCCATCGCTCAGAATTCAGAAATGTCAGCGCATCACTGGATGAAAGAGGCGAGGGTCTCAAAACTCAAAACAAGGAGCGAGAAACTCAAAAACTTCCAAGTAAACAGGTTGGGGTGAGGATGGTTACCTTCACCTGCCGCTTTTTAAACAAAAAAAGGTTTCACCCAACCACAAACAATGAGTGGGGAAAAATGCATTTTTGCTATAATTCATATTTTCCTAAACTTATGAGCACAGCTGTACATCTTGAGTTTGTCCCTCAAAACTCAAAAACCTATTGCAGTAGGTTGCCCTGAAATTAGAGTTACTTGATTATGGAATAAATGTTAACAATTATAACCTGCAGGGCCTGCAGCCCTCACTGAAAGACTCCTTAGCCGCACTCTGGGGGAAAGGAATTATGAGAACGAGTTTGGTTTGATTTGACTGAAATGTATTTTTCTGAAAAGCATCGTTATAAAAGAACCCTGCAAAGCATCGAGCTCTGCCAAATGAGGACGCACAGGAAGTTACCATGACAAGTACCACTTTCCACAGCAGACATAACATCTCGTTACGAGCACAGAATGAAGAGTGAATACTGATAAGGGTAATCACAGACTCGTTCTGTCTGTCTTTCCCTCCTCCATTCTTCACATTAGAAGCTATTTGCACATGAGTCGCTCATTAAACTCAGAAACAGCATTTTTCTCATTAGAAAGTCGATCAGTGAGCGTGAGCGAAGCTGTCAAACTGGCAAGATGAAGTAGTTCTTGATAGAAATGCTGACCTCATGATTGATTAGTTATTCAAATAAGTGCTGCAGCGGTTTGCCAGTCAAACTTCAGTAAATAAAGTAAGTTTTTCTCCACCTCAAACGTATTGAGAGCATGCCAATGTATTGATAAATGCAATCAAAATTACATTTCAAGAATGAATATTGGTGGGCAAAACTTCTGCTGCCTCTTGATTAGAGAGTAACAAGTTAGAACCACCGGAGACCTTTCTGATGAACCATCATCACTCAGGTTCCCCTTCATAGTCCAACATTCATTTCAGCTGAATTTGTGATAGAAATTATTTATCTATTCATTTTAAATGTAAACAAGTGGAGTTGGATATTGAAATGGTTTTATATGATACCAGTGCCAATTTAAAGAAAAGACCAGTTCCTATACTGTACATAATTGGGGAAAAAAGTAAAATAAACTTATGTAAAAATTTAAATATGTAAAAGAAAGAAACTTTTATATATGTGGTTAATAACTCAGCCGGGCAATGGTTCAAATTTTCCATGCGTGTTAAAAGTCCATGTCTAAATGAATCCATGTAGAGAACTACACGGTCAGTTATAACGCCACTTAGTGGCAACATGGAATACAACATTTACTAATGTTTTATACTGCTATTTCAGACTGCGTTTGATAATTGGCACACTTATGTAAGAGACCAAGACCAAGAAATAAGTCAATTTGGATCAAGTTTCCAAAACCAACAGTCAATGAGTTATTTTGTAAAAACTCCTGAAAATGAACTTTCGCACGTCTCATACATTAATGGAAAGTTCATCTGTTTACCTCAAAACTCCATCAGTCGTATCTTAAGTTATGTCTGATGTTAAATTGCAAAACTATGTGTGCACAGCAGCTGCCGAAACTTTGCCATAAAGAGGGAGTTTTGAGGGGTGCTTTCAAATATTTGGCAACCTGAGGCTTCCTCATAAACTGACAATAAAAACAGATCAGAATCAGTTCAAGATTATTCTGAAATTCTTCTTTTTTTGTCAATGTTAAAATGAAACCGATATAAACTTTGTATCTGTTATAAAGAGTTTGAGAAGTGATTGAAAGCAGCTATTTTATTCTATTCTATTCTATACATTCAGGGGAGAAAGGTTGGGATGCTAGTTTCCCTTCTTAATCGTTAGAGTTGCTGGAGTGTTTGGATGTTACTGGAACTGTGTTCATCCCATAATGGTTTATTTTGTCACTATAGGCTACAAAGTTAAAAAAAATTCTTGTGGTGAGCAATAAATATGCATTAAATAAAAAAAAAATGCTTTAAATTGTCGGTATGGGTGAGTGTTGCCTTAAAATGGAGTATTCCAGGGTACACCCCTGCCTTTATCTAATGTAAGCTAGCGATGTGGCACAATCAGTCCTCCTCCATTACTGTCTGTAATGGTTTCACTTAATAAAACATACGTTACATTTCCATGGTCTATAAGTCTGATTACTACGGTCTGATTCTGCACCCCCTATTGTCCAGATCAGCTTGTTTGCATGTGTACAAAAGAAATGCATGGTGTTCGGCTCACG
Source organism: Danionella cerebrum (assembly GCA_007224835.1). Lineage (NCBI taxonomy): Eukaryota > Metazoa > Chordata > Actinopteri > Cypriniformes > Danionidae > Danionella > Danionella cerebrum. The sequence continues at coordinate 285,336 of SRMA01025764.1, forward strand.
GTGCTACTAGCTCGACTATGTATTGAACATATGCATCAATCTATGCAGCCGTTTGTAACTTTGACTAATTTTTATTGACGTTTCATTTATCCAGGCCTCTTATCAACGTTTGGCTGGATTTTCCTCTCTGCTGGAGGCTAAATTTCCCAGAAGGCAGCCAGAACCAGAGCTCCACAGCTCTGTGCCGCAACTATCCCCCCATTATTTTGTTTGTCAGGTCTTAAGAGGAAAACCTGATGAATAATTCATCAAACTTTCAGCCGAGCTGTAGCCTCACACTTTCGTAATACACGCTCAAGCTGTTTTACAGACCGTCTCGAATGATCTGTTCAACTGTTGCATGCATAAACAGAACCCTTCTTTACAATGTATGGTTAGCAGCTCAATATATACAGATTTTCTAAGAAACAGAATCAAACATTTCAAGTTGCGTGCTTTCGTTAATGTGTGCAGGAAGAAGTTCATTGGGTTCCTTCACTTGTACCTTCTTCAAAACACACTCTGCCTACCACCGAATTTTCAAAGCCTCCTCAGACAACAAATCCCCTGCTTCCTGCTTGCAGAACGTCATGCTCTATCTGCTCTTTGCTCTTGACTGTGTTGAACTTATTTGTTGTTTTATCATTTCAAATACTGCAAATCATCGCACATTCCTCTCAAGGTTTTGAGGCTGACATGGCAACTTGAACCTTCTGCTCCACACTGAAATCTTATGGGATTAAGGTCCGGAGACTGTCTGGGTTGAACAGCCCCTTCCTGTTCTTTTTTTCCTTTTTTTGTTTCCTTGGTCATGTAGTTTTGGGTGATTGTCATGCTGGAAAGTTCCTTTATCAAAGCCTCGGCTGATGGAAAGAGGTTCTCACCAAAGATTTTTACGGTAAATGTCCCCCTCTCAAAGAAAGAATCCTTGTAAGTTTATGCTTACAAGTTGTCACCTCACAGGAGATGATTTTGTAATCCATTCCAGCCTTGAGTAGGTTTACATTCTTGGTCCTGATTTTTGTGCACAGCTCTTTGGTGGAGATTTCTGCAGAACCCGGTGTGGTGTTCTGGGACTGTAGCCTATCTGCCTAAAGGTTCGATGTGTTGTTTGTTTGAACTGCAGCAGATCTTCACCATGTCTACATGCCTCAATGCTTTGAACTGCTGTGATTGGCTGATCGAAAAGTTGCGTTAAGAAGCAGTTGGACAAGTGTACCTAATAAAGTGGCCGTTAGAGTTATTCTGCCACTGACTGTTGAAATAAATTCAACCATTAATATTATGGATGGATCATTTCTTTGTGGTCAAAAGTTCCACAATGAATCGTTTTATTTAGATGTAATAATTGCTTAAAGAAAAAAAAAAACAATACTATGAACAAGATGGAATTATTGAGGACTGTATTACTTGTAAATACACAAAAGATCAATAACCACAACCATAAAAGTTGTCTGAAGATAACAGAACTTTATTCCGACGGCTAAGACCATTTCCACCCAGACTACATTGTATTAATAGCATATCTGTTTGACATGTTTATGTCTGGAACAGCTACTGTTTCACATCAGTCTGGGGTAAAGCATTTATACGGTAAGCACTCTTATGCCTTTAGAGAAGAGAAATGAGACCCATTTGGTAGCAGAAAGCAGAGGCTTTGTCTAGAACCACATGGGGTTCAAGACGTGTACAGTTTGTCAGCTGTACTGCACACTGAGCACTTTGCCTTCAAGTGAAATCAAGAAATAAATATAAAACTTCTTTCTACAAACACTCTTTTAAATTGTCGTAATGCATACTTGTCCCTCAAACACTTATAGGTGGGAGGGTCTCAATGTGTCCTGTGGCCAAGAAATCCCCAAGAAAGGGATTTACTCCACTACTGACTCCACTACAAAGTTTTAGAGTAAAATCTAATAAGACAGTCTCATTTATTCGGGGACAAAAAAGAACACACAAGAAGGGACGATGAAAAGTCAATCCACATAAAGATCTTTCTTGTTCATTAAAGGGCAGAAAAGAATCTGCCTGCCCTCCTGCAGAGCCCACAACGCTTCCAATCACACAATGAGGAAACCCAGCAGCAGTAATAATGAACAATTTCCCAATTACACAGACTTTTGTCCCCAACCAGATTTTATTGCAACTAAATTTCTCTTTGTGAGGGTCGATACAATCAGGTACTGAACCCCATTTCCAAAGCCATCAGTTGTGGCAGGCGAAAGGCCAGAACCACCAGCACAATCACAGGAGTGAAGCCAAAGGCAAGGACGCAAGGTAGTGGCAGGAGGGATCCTGATCGAGGCCCAGGACTGGCGGCTCTGAGTGGAGCTGGAGAAACAGCTCAAGTTCCCCCAACTCTTAAGCAGTGCCCTCCATAATTATTGGCACCCCTGGTTAAAATGTCTTCTTTAGCTTCTAAAGTATTCACTTTTTTTCTAAATGACATCAGACCGCAATGGAAAAAAAAGAGGATTTGTGAATCCCACATTAAGAAATAATTCTTTTACATCAAATCATGTTTGATTAGCACCCCTGCTGTTTAATAGTACGTACAGCCCCCATTTGTCAACAAAACAGCAGCTAATCTTCTCCTTTAAAGCTCCTTGGACGGACTCCTCTCCTCTTCAGCTCACTGCACAGGTTTTCAACGGGGTTGAGATGAACGTGGGAGGAGCTTGATTCTGTGTGTGGTGAACCATTTCTGGGTAGATTTGGCCACATGTTTTGGGTCATTATCTTGCTGAAAGACCCAGTGACGACCCATCTTCAGCTTTCCCCAGATCTTGCTTTAAAATGCCTTGGTATTTCAAAACATTCGCCCCCCCAACAAGGGCCTGTAGAAGAGAAACAGCCCCACACCATCAACGATCCTCCCCCACACTTCACAGTTGGCAAGAGATACCCATCGTTTGTATTACGCCGTACCCACTTACAGTGTTGGTTTCCAAAAAGCTTGATCTTGGTCTCATCTGACTAAAGAACATGGCCCCAATTGAAGCCCGAGTAGCGGAATCCAAATGTTTGCGTTTATGATTGTGGCTGAGAAAAGGTTTTTCCTCGCAGGGCTCCCAACGAGTCTGATGGTTGTTTTGGAGACTTTCTGACCCTGAGATGGTTCAGTTGTTGTAGTTCTTTAGCAGTGAGCTTTGGAGGTTTTCATTTCTCCTACCATCCTCCTCGTCCAGGCTTGTTTACTACTGTTCCAGTTTTAAACTTCTGAAAGATTACTCTTACAGGAGATAGGGGCGGGTGCAGGGGGGGGTATTTTCTTGTACCCACTGCCTGACTTGTGAAGGTAGACACACATCTGCTATACTTGAACGCTGTGTCCCATGTTAAAGAATGGAGAAGAGAAATGGCCTCTGTGTCACGCCATATTTATGCCCAAGGGAAGCAGGAAGTGATAAATTACTAATTA
>SRMA01025765.1:0-81855 GCA_007224835.1 Danionella cerebrum
CCTCTGGATGATGTCCTGTACTTCCTCATTCCACCATGTTTCCTTATCTTCTTTCCTCCTTTCAGCTGACACACCTAGCACCGTTCTCCCTGTCTCCCTGATCAATTCTGCTGTAGTTTCCCAGTCATCTGGAAGCTCTTCCTGACCACCCAAAGCCTGTCTCAGCTTCTGTCTGAATTCCTTACAATCTTCTTCCTTTTTCAACTTCCACCACTTGGTCTTCTTTTCAATCTTTCCTCTTCTCTTCTTCCTGACCACCAGAAACATCCTACACATCACCATCCGATGCTGTCTGGCTACACTCTCTCCTACCACTACTTTACAGTCTCTGATCTCTCTCAGATTGGCTCGTCTACATAGGATGTAGTCTACCTGCGTACTCCTACCTCCACTCTTGTAGGTAACTCTATGTTCCTCCCTCTTCTGGAAATAAGTATTAACTACAGCCATTTCCATCCTCTTGGCAAAGTCCACCACCATCTGTCCTTCTAGGTTCCTTTCCTTAACACCGAACCTGCCCATCACCTCCTCATCACCTCTGTTGCCCTCGCCAACATGCCCGTTGAAATCTGCTCCCACTACTACTCTCTCCCCTCTGGGAACACTCTCTATCACCTCATCCAACTCACTCCAGATTCTCTCCTTCTCTTCCAATTTGCAGCCTACATGTGGAGCATAACCACTCACTACATTCAGCATCACCCCTTCAATTTCTAACTTCAAACTGATCACCCTGTCTGACACTCTTTTCACCTCTAAAACATTCCTCACAAACTCCTCCTTCAGGATCACTCCTACCCCATTTCTCTTCCTATCCACACCATAATAAAACAGTTTGTAACCCCCTTCAATACTACGCGCTTTGCTACCCTTCCACCTGGTCTCCTGCACACGCAGAATAACTACCTTCCTTCTCTCCATCATCTCCGCCAGCTCTCTACCCTTCCCTGACATTGTACCAACGTTAAGAGTCCTTATTCTCAGATCTATACTCCTGCCTTTCCTCTTCTCTCTCTGTGTACGAATCCTTCTCCCTCCTCTCCTTCTTCGACCAACAGAAGTCCAATTTCCACCGGCACCCTGTAAGTCAACAGCACCGGAGGCGGTCGTTGTTAACCCGGGCCTCGACCGATCCGGTATGAAAATCGATTTGGTGACTCGCATATTTGGTTTTTGGCATATTTTACGCCGGATGCCCTTCCTGACGCAACCCTCTCTATTTATCCGGGCTTGGAACCAGCACAGAAGTCACTGGCTTGCAACCCCTGTGGCTAGATTACACTTCGCCATAAAATATAATTATTAAAAAAAAAAAAAAGAACCTTTATTTTGCATTGATATGTAAATCATATATAATGCCTGCTCCAAATACATTTAATAACACAAATATCTATACTTCCATAAAAGACAAAAGAAACATTTTAGTCATGACCCCCACCTTTTTACTCATTCCTGTTACCCTAGCCCCTCCCCCTCCTGAAAAACTGGGGAATTTCCATTTCAGCTTTTCAGATATGGGAAGAGCAAAGGTATGTTTAGAAAATTAATTATTCATTCATTTCCTTTTTGGGGTCTGCCAGTGCCTATGTCCAGCTCACATTGGGTGAGAGGCGGAGGTCACCGGCGAGCCTCAAACCGACAATCATCTAACTGGAAGGCTACAGCGCTACCCACTGCGCCACCGTGCAGATTCAATTAATGTAAAAATGAATTAATTTGCTGGTTCGTTATCACGTGGCTATATTTTGCATGTATTTGATATTAATAAATAAATAATAAAGGTGTGTTGTCCGGTTATTGAGTGTTGTCCAGTTGATAAATAAATTACAATATTTTTAAAGAGATTAACTTTTGCCAATTTCTTTAAAAGGGGAACATGCTATTGTATTCACTCTTAGCATGCAAATATATATTTTTAATTACAAATATGTTTTATAAATATGTAACAAATGATGTTTTAAAAAATTAAGGGATATTATTATAATTAAGGGATCTTATAATTAATAGTGTTCCATAACCATCTTTTGATTATAAATCTTTTAAGTTACAAGAAAATGATAACCATTTGATGCATGGCTCATAAGGTATTAAAAACGTAATTATTTTCGATCAAATTGAATTATGTTAGAACAAAACGATTCCTTTTTTGTATATTTTATACATTTCTTTTAAATGACCGTTGTATGCGACAGTATGTTTACAGTTTAAGATGAAACTTTATATAAAGGATTACAGAAAGAAATCCTTGTATAAAGGATTACAGATTAAATCAGCGGCTCGCTTCGTTCAGCGTCATTTAAAACCGGCTCGCTACCGAAGACGTCATTCGTTTAGAAAAAGAAGCGCGTTCTGCTCATGACGTAACTCGCAGGTCTAGCGTATTTACAGGAGAGTTTTCATTCGCGCTTCACTTGTTTGTGACTGTTTGAGATTCGTGCCAACCACGTTCTTTAGCAGAAATTTTGGTTTTTCTCGGATTCTTTCTCGGTTTTTATCGTGTCAGCAATGGCAGAAACCGCGAGCATCTCGAGTTCCAGCGCGGGGAGGAGGAATGAGAACCGGGACACCGAGGGTCAAACCCCGGGTCCACCAACTTCATCCACCCAGAGCCCTCCTCTCCTAAACTCAGCCGGTAAGATAACGGTAAAAAACGATTTAAATGGAACAAAAAGCAGCATTCACTGAGTTTATTTTATTTCAGACAGCATCTGTAAACTACTGTAGAAAGCATCAGTGTCGCGTGTTTACTGCCATGGCTTTTCGTTTAACTTGATGTAGAAATAAACGTTTTGTCAACGAAATCCTTTCCTCTGAAAATGTTTTAAATATTATTTTACAAATGTTTGCTGAGCTTATATACTGTATTTCAACACTTAACGTGACGTTAACACGTGTTGTGTTGAACTCTAGCATTTTCATCTGATGTTACAAAATAGGTTTTATTTTAATATTTTCAAACTATTTTTTACAAATGCCACTGTGCCATGTCACGTTTTATAAAGTTAGAACCCCAACCAGCTTCCTAGTAAATATGAGTTAGAGGGACGTGTATAACCTGTATTTAAGTGGATGAAAATACAATAGAACCTGTTTATACAGGATGTAGTGAGAGATGAAGACAAGTTTAATATGTTTATGACTTCCATCCTGATCACATTATGTTAAAGTTGGTTAAAGTTTTACAAGAGGTCCATTAATGAAATGCTTTAATGGAGTTTTAACCGTCACTGTTTTCTAGGAGGTCCCAGAAGAGGCACAATCTGTTCATTCTTTAGGAGAGCAAGGAATGCCTTCAGGAGATCAAGAGAACCTGTTCCTGCTCCTGCTCCCCAACCTGAGCCTGTCCCGGGACCATTTGGCCGCCAGAGTTCGGTGACCGATGTGGCATCTGAAGCGGCTCCAGAAACCAGAAGAGGTGAGCGAATGCTTGTTCGCTTTTTTTTGTTTGTTTGTTTTAATTTTGGCCTGTCTTTCTTTAGAAACTTTAGGACTAATTCCACAGCTACAGAACAAAAGAAAACAAGAAAATCTTCTATAGCAAAATACACGTTGTTTTTAAATATTTATATTTCTTACTAATTCTAGGAGTTTCCAGGAGAGTCAGGAAACGAATCTGTGCGATCTTCAGGAGGGCAAGGAAGTTCTTCAGGAGGTCTGGAGAGCCATTCGGGCTTCAGAGTTCAGCGGCTGGAACAGAATCTGCTTCAGACGCTGTTGTCTCTGATTATGATTGCAATCCTGGTGAGGGTTTTACACATCAAAAATCTCACCGGTTTGATTTGAGTGTGTTCTGTATGTCAATGAGAACATCTCCTACTTCCCCTGTTTGCAGAAAGCCCGACGAGCTTATATGACTTTCAAAGGGAGCTGTGTGAAGGAAGCTTTGGTCGGGTTTATCAAGGAATCAGATTGTCTGACTCAACACCGGTAACCAATTTTTGCTCTACAGGATTTGAAGCTTGTACACTTAAAGCGAGTTTCAATGAAACTAACCTAATAATTTTGTTTGCTCTTTTTTTAGGTTGCTATTAAATGTGGCCCAAGTCCTGAGGCTGACTCTTATATTGTCGTGGTAAGATGACAAAACTTGTGATGTGTTTATTAGGGATGCGTCCTCAGTTGTGAACGGCATTTTTTCGTTTCCTCATTTGAAAAACTCCCTTGTGTATTACTATCATCTCAACTCGCTTCCTTAATGTTTATACTTTTTTCTTTTTACGGATAGTAGCCAAGCCAACACGATACTGAAATAAACAGCTTCTGACCTTTATTTATTATCTTCAGCCTGGTCATCCCAGACCCCTGTATCGGGAGGTGGCGATGATGGTGATGCTGCGCCGTCCGCCTGTCTGCCCTTACGTCATCGAGTTATACGACTGGTTCGACAGAGACTCTTCAATGACTCTCGTCATGGAGTACCCACACTGGTGCATGACACTCAGACAGTACCTGGACATGCAGATCGGCGTGCCTGAAGTGAAGGCTCGCATTGCAATGCGGCAGTTGGTTCAAGCCGTGCGGCACTGCTTCAGTCGTGGGATATTCTACTCTGACATCAACCCACGCAACATCCTGGTTGGCCTAGATCTGGTACCAGAGGTGGGTGCTAATTATATTTACTTGACTCGTTATTTTTGGTAATTAGCTCTAATAAATGTAAAAGTGTGTACAGTGGTACCCTGAGATACAAATGCTTCGAGTTACGAAATGTTCGAAAGGTCTCGCGGGAAATATTTTGCTTCAAGATACGAAAAAAAATTTGAGACAGGAACAACCACTTCTTGTTATCCGCTTGTTAAGTCAGATGTCTCGCTGCGATTCCTGGTCCTCGCGCTCCATTCTCCCTTTGAAGAAAGTGCGCTTTAAGGGGCTGATACGCTTTAAAACACTTTAAATCAAAACATTACGTATAGATTACCAATAATGTACTCTAACAAAAGTTAGAGTCAAGGTGTCGTAAAAGAAATAACGTTTATAACGTACGAAATGTTCGAGATACGAAAGCCACTCTGGAACGGATTATTTTCGTATCTCAGAGTACCACTGTACTTCTACTTGTACTCAGATAAAATTGTTGATAAAACATTTACTTTGACTTAGTTACAATTGTTGTATTTACAGTGAGGTTATGACTTGTTCGTATCTTTAGCAGGCAGATAGATAATACCGTCATCGCCTCAGTAAACAGATAAAGCACCGCAGGTGTTCAAACGTGCCGATATTCTACACCTCATGTTAACTTTAGACTCTAATCGCCTCCACAGATCAAGCTCATCGATTTCAGCTCTGCACGCCGGCTCAACCACGACGGATATGACAGCTCAACTTATACTGGTGAGTCAGCGCTTCAGCTCCTTTAGTTTCTCACTGGTAATTAAATGAAAGTGTACTAAAGCTGGTAGTAGACCATCTGGAGGAAACCCTGCTGCATATTTTTGGGATTGTAACCCACGCAAACACGGGGAGAACATGCAAACTCCTTCCAGGAAGGGCTTGAACCAGCTTGAACCTTATAACTTGAATGCCACAGTGCCGCCAGGAAACAAAAATGCTGGTCATTAATATTCGAGAATTCCTCTAACTCTTATTGTCCGGAGTCACTGTGGTGAGTTCTGATCAACACTTTGAACTTAAACTTTATTGAGCTTTATGTTGTGTTATAATGTCAGTCCCTCATTAAAAACGCACCTGAATCGTGACTTTGAATCATTCATGCATATTTGAGTAATCTTGATCCTCCTGCGGTAGACATTGTGGAGTGCTTTTGCGTAGCTCCGCTTCTGTCCCACGAAGCCCCAGCCCTTTTGTGTTGCTCCGCCTCTGACCCCCGTTTGCTGCTGCACCGCTCCTCCCCCTCCAGCTCTGGCAAAGACTCGTGTCTACGGCTGAGGGAGCTACTGTTAGCAACAGCTGGTCTCACTACGTTTCTCTATAGTTCTCCGAATTACAAAACGACTTCTACAAGGAGATGTATGTTTGGATGCCAAGGAGAGAGCCCTCTCTTTACGCTTCCCAAGGATGACACGCTTTGTCAAAAATGGTTGGACTTCATTTTTGGAACGAACCCGCTACGTTTGTGCAAGACATTTCACTGCTGACTGCTTTTTAAACAAAATCTTGTTTGATCTTGTGGACTCATAAGCAGATTGTCGCTAAAAAACTCTCAAGAGCACTCCATCGGAACCTGCACTGGTAAACTGAACCCAACGTTACAGAGGTTTTAGCGGTATTAGCGTTTATGCTAACCAACCCAAAATAAACACAAAACACCTGAAAATGGTTAATAATGTCAACGAAACACCATTAGAAAGATTAAACACACTCCCAATTTCAAACCCCTAAAATATTGGCATGAAATAAATCCAAACTTTGTTCATTAACTTTTCTCACGCATAACTATCTTCATCTCCCTTTCCAGCCCGGGTGACACACAGAAAACTCTAAATTCTCATTTGAACAACTTCGTACACTATTACGCACAACATTACCCACCATTCCTGAACTATAACTCCCAAAACAGCCGTGGTGAGAGCATGGCTGTGGGAGGAACAGCGGTAAATGGTGTGTTTTGCAGAGGCAAAAAATATGAGTTGATTGAAAGATGTATTTTACGATTAATATTGCATTTAGAAAGTTGCAGGTGCAATGCTAGTATAGACGGGTCAAATATTTAATATAACTGCTTTAAAAATGGCATAGTATAGCCCTTTTAAAGGTTCAAATAAACCAAGAAATGCGGATTAATCTGGATTTCACCTGGAAGTGGGAAGAAAACCATTCAGTAGAACCAAGAGGTAACGTTATTATAACACGAACTATAACGGTGTTCAAGTTTGTGCGTTGTCTACATGTATTTCCTGAACTACTTCGCTTCTCCGCTCTTTTATGGAAGCCTTTTTTTACGGAATGTAATTAAATCATAAATCATCTTGTGTGTGTTGACAGGCATTTCTCAGTACCAGCCACCAGAGGTCTACGGGAGGCTCAGATACCACCCCGTCCCTACTACTGTGTGGCTCATGGGATTGACCTTGTATGTTATGCTTAAGGAGCAACTGCCATTCCGTTTTGTCAAAGACGCCTTTTTGGGAAACATTCCTGGGCTCTCTGCAATTTCTATCGGTAAGTGAACAATTTTAAACAATTTACTAAATAATAATAGTTTTTTTTTTGCATTTAATCGCATTAAAAAAAAGACTTTACATGTAAACTCAAAACAAGAAATTATTTCAATTAAAAATCTGATTGTTGAAATGTGTAATTAGTGAAACACAGTTTTCCCATGTAAACGACGTTCCTGCAAGCGTTGGCTTGAAAGCCATATTTATCATAGTTTATTGATCACAAAAACGTGATATAAACACAGACGGAAACTCTCGTTGGGAACACCTGAATAACAAAAGACTTCTCCAAAGGAGGAGGAATAAACAAACTAAATGAACGAATGACCAGGCTTTGTTCATGAACTCACTATAGCCACGTGGAAGGCTTGTGCTGTGGGGAATTGGAATGAGAAATAATGCCACGGAACTCCTATCATTTGACCAAGGCAGAAGTAAAAACAGCGAAACGGGTGAAAAGCAGAAAATAAAGTAATGATACAGTCTGTTACAAAAAGTTCTTCCTTGGTCTTATTTATACTTCCTTTGCACATTGAACATATGGAAATACAAAAAAATGAATTGCAAGTGCCAATTTTGACAGCACTAGAACAGATACTATGAGACTACACCCTTATGAACTTAATGAGTGTATTAGCATATAATTAACATGTTTAAATCTTCCCTTTTATTAGTGTGGTTTTAGTATATTTTAATCATATTTCAGATCTATCTATAAATGTGCTTTTGCTTTGTCTCTTAACAGCCGGTCGTGATCTGATCAGAAAATGTCTGAAAGCCAAACCAGAGGATCGGCCAACGCTCCAGGAGATCTCCGAGTTTCCCTGGATGAACGCATAGGTATGAAGGAAATGAAGAGAAAGGCTAAATAACACGAGTAACTGACACATATTTACATTACTTCAGAGTTCTTTACTTGTATTGAACTCACATGAGACTGTTCCTGATCATTTCAGAACTCCCGCTGCTCTCCAAGGGGAACCTGGATAGTTTTAGATCACAACTCTAAAGGTAAGTGAGATATCACACATGGAATTATTTCCATAAATGTCCCTCTGAGAAATGTTCTTATTGAGCTTTGCATTTATTACCCTCCCAATTCCCTAAAATCTGCAAACACCTTTCATTTTTTCCACAATATGATTTCTTTTTTTGGCTAAAATGTTGTTGTCAGGTATCTGATGTCTTTGTTTACTACTTAACACTCTGAAATAACCCCCCCCCCCTCACTCCTTTACACGAACGGATTACCTATTTTTTTTTTTCAGGTTCTCCTCATATTGTAATCCAGGGACAGCGGTGGAACTCCTGATTTGTTTATTTTTTAAGTTTAAAGGTTGTAGGTAAAGGTATAAATGTACAAGTATAAACCATCATGTAATGGTTTTAAATGATGGATAAGAGTATGACTATAATTAAGAGAGCTTAGAAAACAGGACAGGACAAGGATTAGTGTGCATTCTGGTCTACACTGGTCATCAGGTACTATGTATCACATCAAAAGGAGGACTGGAAATGATCTTCAGCGATAACTCTCCATCATCTGAAGTTCATTGAAGGAAATACTGAAAATCAATGTTTGTTCTTTGTTCCTTGTCTGTTGTTTCATTCCAAATCAGATCGTTCCAACAGTTCATCCTGATGAGTTGATCCCGCAGCAAATGGACTCCATGAGCCACAGGAGACCAGGAGGTACCCACTGACCGGGTCTAGAGTGTCGCGGCTGTGCCAGCTGAGTCAGGGCCAGCTCTCGCCACATGCTACTAGGGGTATGCACCGCTTAAGAATTTCTTAAAGAAATCGAGAATACAGGCACCTATGCTTACACAGCTCTTTCTCTCCCTGTTTCCCCAGGCTAAAGGTCCCTGGAGCCTGTTCACCAGCACAGAGGCTCGGTGCTTATTGCGGGTACCAGCTCAGGAACAGGAATTTTATTAATAATTATTTTGACTTTTTATAAATAAAAGAAATTTGAAAAGATTCTGCGCTTGTGTTATTGTTCTTGGTTTTCTGGTAAACTACTCTGAACTTGGAAACTGCACAAGATTATATTTATAAATGACACTTCTTCAATTATATTAAGATTATACAGTGTTTTAAATCTGAAAACATCATGTTCAAATGGCCAAAAGCAAATGCCTGTTTCCAGATGCTTGTGTTGGATCCTTCTCAGACACAACACACAACTGTATCCCACACACTCTGTAATTTCCCAGCATCAAAAAGATAGGAGCTATGACAATGAGGAGCGCAAGAACCCGGAAGCGCTACGCGACGCAAATGTTCGTATATCGAATTTTTAATAAAGTGGCGCTGTGGTTAGACCTGTGGCCTTCCAGTTAGAAGGTTGCCGGTTCGAGGCTCGCTAGTGACCTTCCTGGAACGAGTTTGCATGCTCCGGGTACTCCGGTTTCCCCCACAATCCCCAAAACATGCGGTTAGGTTAATTGAATAATCTAAATTCCCCTTATGTGTGAATGCTGAAAGAGGGTGTACCCCCACCTCTCGCCCAATGTGTGCTGAAGATAGGCACCGACAGACCTCCGTGACCCCAAAAGGGAATAAGCGGTTTTGAAAATGTCTCAAAGCAAAAAATTTTCCTTGAGACATTTCATAACGCGAAACATTCGTATCTCGGGGTACAACTGTATATGAAAGAAAACATAAAAAATGAACAAAAACAGGCTTTCCAAACTTCTAGTTCATATATATTACAATAATGTACATATACAGTATAAAATGCAATAACAATGAAAAACATAAAAGACACATACCTTTAAATATATATATATGAAAGAAAACAAAAAAATATTTAAAGAGACAGGCTTTCAGGCATCAAACTACAGTCGTAGTTTAAAATAAATTAAAATAGTAGGAGTATAAAATAAATTTTACAAATGAGGGGCTCATTAGCATAACACAGCATGGCGACCACATCATGACCACGAGGTCATTATCCACACAGACAAAACCCCACTTTATTGTACAATACCCTCCCGCTTATAGCAAACAATAACTCCCTCCCGTGTCACACACAACAGTATAACTATTAAACCTGATTTCTTTCATTAATAAGTCACGTGTATGTATTTTATTCAATGGAGCAATTATGAAACCGTAACGTCAGAAACTTTTCTGCCCACTAATGGCAGCACGGTAAGCTGTGGGATACAAACCACTCGCATTTGCCTGCAATTCCCAGCAAGACCTCACGAGGGTGGGAAACTCCACCTATGAATATATTGTCTAATTCACAACTAAATTAATACTCTCTTTTAACCTTGTTACACATGCCACAAAATTGATCATTGGGTCGGTTTTGTAATTCTGACTACAGGAACTTCTGGCAAACCCCACTGTCCTGCAGAATTTCACCATACGACTAGAGTCCTCGACGATCTCTACCTCTGTCCTGAACCTTCGATGAGCAACTAACATTCAAGGAGCACATCACTAGAAATGCTCAATACTGCAGTTCTGCTTTGTGTCACATCAGACACCTCCTAACAGAGCCTTCTACTCAACGTCTAGTCCTAGCACTGGTCAGATCAAGACTCAACTAATTCAATGCTCGGGACTTCGTTCCTGTCCAGTTAGACCCCTTCAAAAGATCCAGAACTCAGCGGCTCAAATGATCTTTGTGAAACCTAAACAAGCTCTCACCAGAACTTTCTCCTTCACAGTTCCTGGCCGGTGGAAATATTTTGCCGTCCCAATCTGGAGTCTCTCAGAACCGTTTAAAAGCAACTAAAAACTTTTCACTTGCAAACATAAAACAAAATATAAAAATCAATTAATTCTGCATCAGCTGGTACCTCTTATCCTATTATGCACGTCTTATGACCTAGTTTTGCATTACATTTAAATACATAAAAGTAAATGTTTTGACTCGAAGACAGCAGTCAATGCATGTGCAGAAGTGTTCTTCAAAGAATCCGGGGTGAAGTCACCATCTGCTATCCAGAATCGGCCAAACACATTGGTCCATTTTGTAGTTACACTGTATTTTTATTAGATTAATTAAATCAAAAGCAGACCACTGATCTTTATCCAAAGTACACAGCACCAAGAGAATTATCAAAAAGGCTTAAAAGTTATACTTTAGGTTGGCTTGAGAAAGCTATACACTTTGAAACAACTTTGAAATAGTTTGACATGAACAAACATTGGCTTTTTATTAGTACAACAGTATGAATTAGCATGTCCTTAGCACAATGCTAGTACAAAAAAATAGCATAGTATTGACAGAAATTAATGTCAATATTTTATACTCATTCATTGGCATGACGCTAGCAAAGTATTGTGAAATTGAGGAAATGAACAAAAAATGGTTATACTAGTATGGACTAATGTTAATAGCATGATGCTAGCATGAATTTGCACTTCAGTAGCTTAATGCTATCATTAATTAGCATGGTGATCTTAGTAAAATACCATGATAGCCTGAAATACAATACCATGTTATTACCCTGATGCTAGCATGATTTAGCCCATTCTTCTCCAGATGTTGACATGAATAAAGATTTCATTAGCTTCATGCTGAAATGAATAATCCATTTGCATGATTGTTACTAAATGTAGAGAGAAAACCGAGAAAGGGTTCACTGGCTAATCACTAAAATCACTAGATCTTTAAATGTAGAGAATGTTTACATTTGTTTATAAAACCTTAATGACCCTGAAACATGGTTTTGACGCAGAGACAATGAAAAATTAATTGCACTCATTGAGAGAAATCAGATAATCTGCACAGAAACCCGATTACGATTCAGTTAATTAAAATATATTGCAAACTACAATCTTGAGAATAAGTTGGGCATCTGTTATAAGTGGAAATGCAAGGCACTTACAAGAAAACTACACTACCCTTAATGCTCGAAAAAACGCACAGTACTGCTTTCCTTACATGATATGTGCTCTCTCTGCCTTTGTTTAGACATTAGTGTATTCGCGGCTTGAATTAATGAGAGGTTTTTAATAGAGCCGTCATCATTGGTCAGGTCCAGGATACTCAAAGACTGCAGCTGCTCCCATTCCGGTCCCAATGCACATGGACACCACGCCATATCCTCTGGAACCAACAATAAAACACATCGCTAGTTAGGAAATTAGCAAAGAAGTTCCCATTAAAAACTATGCAAAAATGAATGTTCGGTTCCAAACCGAACTGTAATGAATTAAATGCATTCAGACCAATAAACAAGACAGAAATTATTCCAATGGGGGACATTATTTAAAATGTTTACCTACGATTGAATCTGCAAACTTGAATTGTACAGTAATTGAAAGTGCTGCTGCATGTGCAAACCCCCCTCTATCTTGAGAAGCCTTTATGGACGTGACTGAGACTGCCATTCATCCCAACAACTAAATAGCTCTCAGCTGTTAAAGATAAACATGTAAATACTCGCGAGGAGTTCCTTTCTAGTAGTTCATTCTAAATGCTAACCTTACAAAAATCCAGATCAATATTCGTTACCAATATTTTTCGCAATATTGTTTTTAATTCCTGCATTTGAGTGAACAAAATCCAGATTTTATATCCCCTAAGGTTTAGAATAACGTAACATTTTCAGACTAAGATCTTGTGGCAAAAACATAAAATCTTCCACAGCTCGAGGAAATGACTGTATCCTACAACCTCTAATGGGCACCGAAATGCCTTATTTGTATTAGAAAGAAATAGCCGCTCCTTCACCTCTTTCCCCTTCGTTTGAGTTCATTGAGCAAAGTCACGACCTAGCGAGCCCCAGTGCAGCCCAGCGGATGACCAAAAGCGATTGCCCCACCATTAGGATTCACTTTCTCCATAGGAATTCCAAGCTTTTCCACACAATACACAGCCTGGGAACAATGCAAAGTTAATAACCTCACACTGTAACAATTTTCCACATTTACAAACAATCAAAGCAAAAGAATTGGTCACCTGACTGGCGAATGCTTCATTGATTTCGAAAACATCGATGTCACTCACAGCAAGCCCTGAACAAGCAAATTCAACAACATGGCCGATTAACCGATAATCAAACTCTTCTTTTCGAAAAATTAAGAATATTTCAAATATTCAATACATTGATATCGAATAGTTCATATTGAATGATTCATTCATTACAATAACTTTTTTTAATCAAAGAATCAGATTCTGAAAGATAACTTTTTAACGCATCTATCTTTTGAAAAACCGAAAGGTCATTAATCATCATTAATTAGGTTCAAATACATTACAGAAGGACGTTTTTAACGGAATAAAATACCCCATTTACCAGAGTTTAAGAGGATTTGTGCAGTGGCGCAAGCTCAACACCCTTAAGGATTATAGAGTTTTCGAGAGCGAAAGAACTTGAAAAAATTATTCATGTTGATCAATTTGATTAAATCAATTTTCACTTCTATCCCAGAGTGCACTCTTTGACGTCAAAGAGAGGTAATGTGTAGAATGAAGGAGATGAAAGCCTCTACACTTCTTCTACTTTCGGCTATTCCCAGTTTAGGGGTCGCCACAGCGAATCATCTGTTTCCACCTAACTCTGTCCTCAGTATCCTCTACTCCTGCACCAACTAACTTCATGTCCTCTTTCAGCACATCCATGTATCTCGTCTTTGGCCTTCCTCTTGAAAGATTAGGAACGAGCACATCAGAGGGACAGCTCAGGGTGGTTGTTTTGGAGACAAAGTGAGAGAGGCCAGGTTGAGATTGTTTGGACGTGCAGAGGAGGGATAGTGGTTATACTGGTAGAAGGATGTTGGAGATGGAGATGCCAAGCAAGAGGTCAAGAGGAAGGCCAAAGACGAGATACATGGATGTACTGAAAGAGGACATGAAGTTAGTTGGTGCAAGAGTAGAGGATAAGGAGGACAGAGTTAGGTGGAAAAGAAAGATTCGCTGTGGCGACCCCTAAACTGGGAACAAGCAGAAAGGAAAAGAAGAAGAAAAAGGCCTTCCTCTTGACCTCTTGCCTGGCATCTCCATCTGCAACATCCTTCTACCAATATAACCACTATCCCTCCTCTGCACATGTCCAAACCATCTCAACCTGGCCTCTCTGACTTTGTCTCCAAAACAACCAACCTGAGCTGTCCCTCTGATGTGCTCGTTCCTAATCTTGTCCATCCTCGTCACTCCTAAACTGAACCTCAACATCCTCATCTGTGCCTCTTGTCTACTCCTCACTGCCACAGTCTCTAATGTACACCTTTCCTTTGATTCTTGCTGACACTTCTGTCACACAACACCCCTAACACTTTTCTCCACCCACTCCAACCTGCCTGCACTCGCCTCTTCACCTCTTTTCCACACTCCCCGTTGCACTGGACTGTTGACCCCAAATACCTAAACTCCTGCACCTTCTTGACCTCAGCCCCCTGTAACCTCACTGTTCTATTTCCCTCCCTCTCGTCCAAACACATGTATTCTGTCTTGCTGCGACTGACTTTCATTCCTCTTCTTTCTAGAGCTGACCTCCAACTTTCCAGGTTTTCCTCCACCTGCTCTCTGCTCTCACTACAAATTACAATGTCATCTGCAAACATCATTGTCCACGGCGATTCCTGCCTGACCTCATCTGTCAACCGGTCCATCACCATAGCAAATAAGAAGGGACTCAAAGCTGATCCTTGATGTAGCCCCACCTCCACTTTGAACTCCTTTGTCTGACCTACAGCACATCTCACTGCTGTCTTACTCCTCTCATACATATCCTGAACTACTCTGACGTACTTCTCTGCCACTCCTGACCTCCTCATACAGGACCATAGCTCTTCTCTTGGCACCCTGTCATACGCTTTTTTCTAAATCCACAAAGACGCAGTGAAGCTCTTTCTGACCATCTCTGTACTTCTCCATTAACAATCTCAGAGCAAAAATTGCATCAGTAGTGCTCTTCTTGGGCATGAAGCCATACTGCTGCTCACAAATTTCCACTTCCCTTCTTAGCCTAGCTTCCACTACTCTTTCCCAAAGTTTCATTGTGTGGCTCATCATTTTTATGCCTCTGTAGTTGTTACAACTCTGCACATCATCCTTGTTCTTAAAGATTGGCACTAGGACACTTCTCCTCCATTCCTCAGGCATCTTCTCACTCTCTAAAATCCTGTTGAATAACCTAGAAAGGAACTCCACTGCTGTCTCTCCTAGACACTTCCACACCTCCACTGGTATGTCATCTGGACCAACAGCCTTTCCACTCTTCATTCTCCCCAGAGCCTTCCTCACCTCATCCTTTCTAATCTTTTCAACTTCCTGCTCTACAAAAGTCACCTCTTCCCCCTTCTTTCCCTTTCATTCTCCTCATTCATCAACTCCTCAAAATACTCCTGCCATCTTCTCAGCACTCTCTCCTCACTTGTTAGCACCTTTCCATCTCTATCTTTAATCACCCTTATGTGTTGTACATCCTTCCCATCTCTGTCTCTCTGTCTCGCTAATCTATACAATTCCTTCTCGCCTTCCCTCGTGTCTAACCTGGCATACAACTCATCATATGCTTTCTGTTTGGCCTTTGCCACCTCCCTCTTCACTCTGCGCTGCGATTCCTTGTAGTCCTGTCTTCTTTCTTCAGTCCTTTCGATGTCCCACTTCTTTTTAGCTAGCCTCTTCCTCTGGATGATGTCCTGTACTTCCTCATTCCACCACCATGTTTCTTTATCTTCTTTCCTCCTTCCAGCTGACACACCTAGCACCTTTCTTCCTGTCTCCCTGATCACTTCTGCTGTAGTTTCCCAGTCATCTGGAAGCTCTTCCTGACCACCCAAAGCCTGTCTCAGTTTCTTACTGAATTCCTTACAATCTTCTTCCTTTTTCAACTTCCACCACTTGGTCTTCTTTTCAATCTTTCCTCCTCTCTTCTTCCTGACCACCAGAAACATCCTACACATCACCATCCGATGCTGTCTGAATTGAATTGAATTGAATTGAATTAGCCTTTATTTGTCACATACACTGTTACATGTAGTGAAATTGGACCCCTCTGGCCACAGACATAGACAGGGTGGGAACAGGCCAGTGTTGAGAGGTAGCATTTACAGAGAGAAACAGAGAAAATGGATATACATTAGGTAAATTAGCTTAAAAAAAGAGCCTTTCCGCATTGTCCTTCAAAGAAAAGAGCACTGTGGAGCAGGTTAAAAAAAAGCCATTTGCAATCAAGCACATTGACAAATACAGGAAAGAACATCGCAGGATGAGGTAGGGGTCGGGGAAGTGGTGTAGTCGCTGTAGTCCGCAGCCGGCATTTTTCTGCAGCCATGGGAGGCGCTGTCCAATGACCCGTCAGATTACAGCGTTGGGAAAAATAGCTGGCGGAGATAAGATGCAGAGGAGTTTTCTGAGAGTGTCCCCTTATCGAGTTCTGCACGGTGGATGTTTAGACTCCTCTTCGCGGCCTCCAAGGCCAGAGGAGATAAGGGAAGCCAGATGGTACAGAAGTTAATTTAGGTCAAAAGCTGTAAATTTCCAGATTTTAGAGTCTTTCCCCGGTCTCCATATTATCCAACTTACGTTTCAATTCTGCCAGCCTTTCCAGGATGAAATCCAGTTTGCGGTCACAGACCGTTACATGAGTCCCGACAGTTTTAAGTCCAGTCAACATTCCATTCCAGTCGGTCAGCTTAGTGGGGCTTTGAGCACTGACCGCTTTTGATAATCGCCGATAGCCGAGAGCTCCACATATTCCAATCAGCAGAATCCCAGTTATCACAATTCCAATTATGTAAATGTCTTCGACATCCTCCAGGGACAGAGCAGCCAGGCACACGATCCTCCACTTCGACCAGGAGTCCATCGTGTAGCCAGCAGCATAAGTTCCAGCAGGACAGGTGGGTTCCCCCGAACCCACGTTCCTCGTCGAGAAAATGGTGTCAATTGCATTTAGAGACCAGTTGATCAGATCCATAGTTCCTTTTATTTAGAGAGCCGGATAGTGAGAGTCTCTGCAGACAGACACAAGACGAGAAGCCCAGCTGGGATGATAAGATAAGGGAGTAAGAGAAAGAGCGTGTATCACCGCCAAAGGCTGAGAGAAGAAAAGCTACACTCTCTCCTACCACTACTTTACAGTCTCTGATCTCTCTCAGATTGGCTCGTCTACATAGGAGGTAGTTTACCTGCGTACTCCTACCTCCACTCTTGTAGGTAACTCTATGTTCCTCCCTCTTCTGGAAATAAGTATTAACTACAGCCATTTTCATCCTCTTGGCAAAGTTCACCACCATCTGTCCTTCTAGGTTCCTTTCCTTAACACCGAACCTGCCCATCACCTCCTCATCACCTCTGTTGCCCTCGCCAACATGCCCATTGAAATCTGCTCCCACTACTACTCTCTCTCCTCTGGGAACACTCTCAATCACCTCATCCAACTCACTCCAAAATCTCTCCTTCTCTTCCAACTTACAGCCTACTTGTGGAGCATAACCACTCACTACATTCAGCATCACCCCTTCAATTTCTAACTTCAAACTGATCACCCTGTCTGACACTCTTTTCACCTCTAAAACATTCCTCACAAACTCCTCCTTCAGGATCACTCCTAACCCATTTCTCTTCCTATCCACACCATAGTAAAACAGTTTGTATCACGAGTTTTGTTGTAACTCTTTACGTTGAGATATTAATTGCATTAAAAAATTTGAACTTTGTTTGCATATGCATTCAAAGTTCTAAACCGTTCAGAACTGTCAAAACACTGTACGATTAGCCTACCTGCCATAGCTCCATGCTAATAGCGCTGTCCAGCTGGACAAGACGTGTCTCCAGGTGCATAGACTGGCTCTCAGGGTTGTTCAGATTGATAGCAGTGCTCTGGTTGTGATGCCGCTGGATTTGTCCCAAGTGCATTCGCAGATTATCACAAAGCTTACGAAACTCTGCTTTGCGAGTGTACTGCAGGCAAAACTTAAACGCTAAAAGGAAAGACAGCACTTTCAATTACATTGGTTTCAAAAAAAAAAAAAAAAAAAAAAAGTAAAACTCACATAACACGTAATTTTGATTGTTAGCACAAAAATCCATTACACAAAATATACCCAAACTAAAAAGATAATACATTTCCTCAAACAACTTCCACCATTATATACACATGTTGAAGATTAACGTTTATCTCTACCATAAGCAGAAGGTGCCATACAGAATCTACACTGACCTTGTTGAGCAATGTCATGGTAAAGCCGCTCTACTTTGGAATTGTTCCTCAACAGGTCCAGGCACTGGCGGTACGACTCCCACAAGAACTTGACCCAAGGTGTGAGCAGAAGCCTGTCAGTGCGGTCCTGAGTATCTTCACCACTGACCGCACTCAAGAGAACACTGAAAAGCACATTTAGAGTTTCAAACAAAATGCATGACGCTTATTCTAATCCGGGGGTCTGCAGCCCGCGGCTCTGTAGTGCTACCTAGTGGCTCCCTGGAGTTTTTACAAAAATGTTTGATTAATTTCGGTCTGCGGTGAATACCCTGCCCAACACCAACATTGAACGCATCTTTGTCATGAAATCACAAATAAAGAATTGTAGACCTGCAAATCAAACATATACGGTACATGTATGTCTAAACGTTACAAGCCCTAAATGTACAGGAAATTAATAAAGAGAGTAGAGAGTATGGAAAAAATGTCTGCACCTTTCTGGAGTCTGAATGTTGTCCAGATCCTCAATGTCAAGCACCATCTGCTGAGACTCCTCTTTGGCAGTCTCAGTCTTCTCTTCTGCAAGTTTCAAGTAAGCACGGACCACATCCTCCAAAGATTTGATATTTACCTGAAGAACGCAAACATTAAACAAACATCAGTATAGTAATAGTGGGAATCTGCACAGTTAGCGAACACCAATAATTGGTCATTTGTGTAAGACGGTGGGGTCAATTCATGGGTATTTGACACTGCTTAGCGGAAAATTTTCATTTATTTTCTTCTGCTCAATTACATTTTTCATAAATCTGTTCTAAAAATAAAGGTTCAATGATTTGAAATGTTTATATTAATCCCTGGTCTATTCTCAACCATAGACTGGTTAAAATGGGAAAACTACTACAGTAGTTTGATGAACGATGATGAAAATGACATTTGTTCATTTTTCATTGTATGCAACTTAGCTAGACAGTAGGGGTGTAACGCTACGCTAAAATCGTATTCGGTTCGGTACAGTGTCTTGGAGAGCTCGGTTCGGTTAATTTTTGGTACAAAAAAAAATAAGAACTTACAAATCTTTATTTTGAAAAGCTCCCAATACACAATAGAATTCTTGCATAAAATAAATAAAAGTGACACATTTGGGTGATATTTTAAATAAATTGCACTCTTTATAAATAAAAAAAATTAAATACTGCAACTAGTTAGGACCTGAAAACTTTTAACACTAGCAACAGCTTCAGCTTATATATCAACAAACTAACTATTCAAGTTTTAGGCTAAAAAGATTAACCTATCCACATTTTCTGAAGAGAGCACAGATCTGGTTGTAGTGACGCTACCTTCAGCAGTAGAAAATGTTAGATGTGTTGCCTGCCCGATCTCCGTGGAACAATGTCGGCTTAAAACTTTAAATTTATCCACTCGTCTATCCCCGTTATGTATTTTAACAGAGAAGCCAAAGTTTTCCCCAAACAGGAGACCGTAGTGAGGTGGGAGGGTCTTCAAGCTCTGGCTTCTCTTTCGCTGTTGCCATTACTCGTACAGCTCTACTGTGCGTCACTCAATAGCGTCCGTGCGGAAACTCGCCTAGGAACATTGTTCCGCTGCGCTTAATATCGCGCTAATAATACATTTATATTATTTAATAAAAAAATATACCGAAACGGTACGCAAGTGTACCGAACCGAACAGGCCGCACCGAAACGGTTCAATACATCCCCGTGAACCGTTACACCCCTACTAGACAGGCCATGTTAAATAAGCGAATAAAGTGTATTTTATTCATCAGTTTTTTTTTCTTATTACCATCAGAAACATTGTAATATCGTTCCAATGTACACGAGGTATCTACGTATACATAGTGTACCCCAAGTGACGTCATTACCCACTGCAAGTACTAAACTGTGAGTTAAATGACGTAAATCAGATAATAAGATTTGCCCGTTTGCCTCATTTTTCCTGGTTTAAACGAATCACAGATCTGGATGCCTGCACATGTCTACTTGGTTTAATTTGGTCTGGACCAAGAGAAACTACTAGTGCTTTGGTGCAATCGTCTGCAGATTCAGCCCTCATTCCAAGCAACCATGTGACACCATACAGGCCACTCATTGGTCACGTCATCATATGTACTTCCTTGACTGCTTTTCTATTGGTTTGAATGAACCTTGACACTGAAGTAAACAACGCCCGAATACTAGGATAATGTGCTCAAAATGAACAGACTTCAATGCTTGATTTTGACCTCAGCCATCTTTTACTTTATAACTTGTGTTAATCGCTTATGATTCACACTGCAAAAGGTCTCGGACCACTTTCACTTTTTTAGTTTGGTTTTAGTGGTGTTATTAGCAGATATGAGTCATATATTTGTTGAATAAAAAGAATAAAAGGCATGCAAACCTGTTGACAGATGTTTTTGTACTGATACAGTCCCTCCTTTGCCAGGTGGCTCTTGCGGAGGTCCACACAGAGCTCCAGGTACTTGAGCATAATCGGCTCGTGGATCTTCTGCCATGTTCGATGCTTTTTGCTCTTAATAACATCGTAGAGTACATCCAAAGCTGGCTGCTTTTTACCAACTTCGAGAAACTCTGTGGAAGACAACCAGAATTACTCATGACACACTATTGCGAGTTCAAGTCATAATCCTTAAAAATGTTTACTACGATTCTTGCAACCCTTGTGTAACAACCCCTTAGATTTACTATTGACGGTTTACAAATGAAAAAAATGAACCTGGGTTTAATCTTGACGGGCATTACCTTATCCGCAGTATTATTGTTTAAAAATATGTAGATAGTTGTAGTGGGTTAACATTTGGCAGCGTATTTAGATTTCCCTAGTAATCTTCAGTTCCTCGCTAAGTTACAATTGCTTGCTAACACATATGTTACGGTGGAAAAGAATGTTTGTCATTTATAACATTATATTTACCTATGTAATGGGAAATGATGTATTTATTCTAATGTTATTATGGTTTACTATGAAAAAACACACTAATATGCTATTTTACACAGGTTGAAGTGTCGTTATCATAGATTAGCAGTGGCCCAGTAACGGTGACATCCGGCCTGTGAAATGAACATGGCGGATACAGCACACGCCATGTCAAGCTAACGGCTACACGCGCGACTACTGTTTTAAAGAAACCCTTGAACAACAGACACTCACCGTTCGCTCGTTTAAGAGCATTCTCCGGCCTTTGGAAATACGCTGGCATTGTTGTGACTTGCTAGCAGGCAGTTTTCGTGTATTAGAGTTTGGGTACTTTACTCTGCCTGTCCATCCACGCCGTGACTTCTCGCAGCGCGCAAGCAAGAAAGGAAGGACTAGCGATTAGCGGCTAGCGAACGTGCACATGTGACGCCATGACGTAAAGTACGTGCGCGTGCACCCACAGTTCGCGGCAAAAGGAGCAACGTGCATTAATCATATCTCCAAAGGTGACATTTTCCCTCATAAACAAGCCTTTATATTTTATATCTTTATATTTATATATTAAAATATATAACTATTTAATAAAATAACATATATAATCATTCACAGTCTAAACATGGCAAATTTGAGTCATTAGAATTTAGCTTTATGTGAAATAATTCATTTTATAGAGAATAGCCAAAAATAACAAGCAAAATTTTAATCAATGGTGAAAATGCTGTAAATCAAAATCATTATTTGGTGTAACTACACTTTGCCTTCAAAACAGCAGCACAATTCAAAACAGCAAGACTTGCAAACTCCAAACTCGACTGGTACCATTCAAAAATTTTGGCTTTCTCGTATCCTGTCTCTTCATGTAAACACCGACACTCTTATGTGGTTTTGGCATCAGAGCTCTTAGGAGACCATTCCCTCACATCCAGTACTTTTTGTTCTTTATGGTGGAGACAGTTCTTAATGACTTTGATTGTGTGTTTTGGGTCACTGTCCTGCTGCGGAATACATTTTGGTATTGCATGATAAATAAAAATCTGCATATAATTATTAGCAATGAAAATGCCATTAATCCTGACCAAAGCTACAACTCGATCTCCATAAATGGAGCCCAAATGTTAAAGGAACCTTACCCATGCTTAACTTTTGCCTGCTTATTGTAAAGATCTCCAGCACTTTAACATAAACAGAAACTACTACAGAGAAATATTTGAATTAATCAATCCAGAACATCTGCATGCAACCACATTGTTCTTTAACATACTTGAATCGTTTGGTCTTGTTTTTATGTCTGTTGTTGTTTTTTTTTTTTCTATGAAGTCCACTTCTGACCAGACTACTCCGAACAGTCTGGGTGCAACTGGGTCTCACTGGTTTCAGTTTCAGCTGATGGCACCACTGCACATCTCTTTTCAAAGGAAAATTATTTAGATTTTTCTAGATTTCAGGTTTTCTTGCCAAACATTGCATCTATGATCCTCCATGTTGCCGTTGCCTCTTTTTTGCACTTCTTCAAAAGAGCCTGAACAATGCATTTCAAAACCCCAGTCTGCTTTGAAATCTTTATTTGGGAGAGACCTTGTTGCAGAAAATACAACTACCTTGTGTCTGGTAGCTAGGCACAATCTTGTCATGACAGGAAAATGTCTTTCTCAAGCTCTCCCTGAAAGCAAAATTGGCTGTTCCTCATTTTATTTTAAGCCTCCTTAAACAGCTGTTTCTGTTTCAGTTAATGACTGGGTTTCATCCTACGTGTGAGATTGATGATAATTAACACCTGTTTGCCACCTGATGACGCTATAAACAAGAGTGTATGTGTTGAAGTGTTCAAGCCATAGACTGTAAAAATATGGGCGACGTGACTCCGCCTACTGTCCATTGGGCTAATATGAAGCCATTACCGAGCTGCACATGCGCAGACGCGACTTTCTGATAAGGATGGAACCGTCGGGGTTTCAGAGCTCCGCCTCGAGTCTGGCTCACACACGCAGCCAGCTATAAACAACTTATTTAGTAATTTTAAGGAATAATTTGAGAGCGACTTCACTTCTCTGAATTTGTTTTTTGGCAGCGTAAATGATCTCTCTCACGACGTGATGACAGCTCTTTTCTGTGTAGCTGTCAATCACATGGCCCCGCCTACCTTTTTAAATAGGAAAATAAACCATCGTGAGTGAACCACACGAGAATAAACTTGAGGCAAGAAAAAAAATATTGAAATTTGTTCACTGTATAGATATCTTCATTGAGACCCGTTTGTGGAAATACCGTACTTTCTGAGGAAATAATTTTCAAAGTTCAGCTTTTCCCCATAGACTTGCAATGGGTGCTAATCATTCTGTTTTGTTGTACCTCTTCCTTTTGGTGGTGTATTGGACTTTTATTAGACCAATAGACGTTTTGTAGGTGTTGATTCTTTACATAAGTCATCCAAATTTCAAACGTTTAAATCAAACGCAGACTGAAATACCAGGAAAAGACAGAAGAAAATGGTATATTCCATGTTGCCACTAGGTGACGCTATAATGACAATGTAGATTGCATCAACACGCACAGCCTTCCTTCCTCGAGCCTTAATTACAACAAAGGCAAATAAATGTAAGTATATTTAGTAAAATGCGTATTCAGATTGTATCATCGATGTGATGCTCACTACATTACCAGCTAGTGGCGGTAATGCAACCCAAACAGTTTGCAATCTTTCATAAAATTATACAAAAGGAAGACAAAAACGTTCCTCCCCAAACCACTAGATGGCACTAGTTTTCAAAACTTTTCCAAGGCAGAGAGGAAGAAAACCAGGAAGGAGCGTGTTTATCATCTGACCAGCAGTGAATGATTTTCATTAGCGTATTGAAAATAACAGAAAATAATTCAAATCAACCGCTTCGATAATAATTGGTTATAATGGAAGGGATTTGATAATAGAAACAACACTGTTGCGTTGCCAAAACTGCTGTTGGATGAAAATATATTTACTTTTTATTTGTTGTAGCATACTTATTATATTTGTTTAACAGTGAGTTGTTTTTGGCAGCGTCAAAACTTTGATTGGTAAGACAAACTAATAACTAGGTTAAAAAAACAGATTTACGTTGATGATAAGGAATGGGATATGGCTACATCTGCACTGATGCTGAGTCTTGGATTAATAGGTAAGAACATGTACAAATTTTATTTAATAATTAGACAGTTAATGTAACTTTACTGGAGGGACAATCCACCCTTACAACATCTGACCAACCCGATTTGTTTAATCCATGTGACTTCTGATTCTGTGGTAAAACTAACCCTATCCAATCACTATTCAGTGTTTCCCCTGTCATTCAATAAGCGGGCTCCCGACACCTTTAAGATTGGCAAGGACCCCACCTCCCAAGAAACGTTCAAGAGAAATGTTTTACCATGCATGATGTAGGACTATGTGCTTCATAATTGTAATAAATGTTCGAACAGACACAGACCCTGACTCAAAGGCAACCCTCAAGCACCATTTAATTTGTTTGTATGGAAAAAAGCTATTTTTATAGCTTATACTAATACTATAAACATAGCGGACACACTGCTATTCAATAAATTATTAATTTCCTGAAATTCCCCCAATAGGTTTTGTGAAAATAAAAGGGCAATGATACAAATTACAATTGGTTTGTTTAAAACACGTTTATAACAGTGCTAATTTTCTCACTTCTTTGCAGAGAAGGATGCAAATGGAGACACACTTTGGGTTTGGTGCTACCCTTGCATCGACGCAGGCCTACGAGATGTTATTTTGAGAAAATGTTGTTTGACGTTTGACAAACAGGTTCTGCACACATTTGTGTTCGGGCAGTTCTGTCGAACCTGGTACTACATCACTACTATGGAGGTGCAAGAGCCAAGTGCACTTCAAAAGGTGTGTGACGCATCACTGACAACCAAACCTGGATGTAAAACAGGCTTTTGTCAAATACAGAGGCCTAAAATGACTTAAGTAATAATAAATGAATACTTTCAGTATTTTGCAAAGGTTTCAAGTAGGTGTGCTTACAATAATGAATTATTTCAAAATTATAAATAATGACTATTGTTGCACATTTACAAAATGCAAACTGAGTGAATTAAAAAAATATATGTATCAAATCAATATTTGTTGCTTCTACCTTTTCCGTTAAACTATTATAGTATCAGTTCTTATAGGTGCACTTACATAAAAGCAGGGATTTTGTAGCAATATGGTCAGGCATATGATCAACCAGTTATATCAAACTAATGCTAATTATTGTTAACCACAGCAGTTAACCCTTAGAAGTCTGTGACTTTTTTTTTAGCATTTTTACTATTTTACAATTTGCTCTAATAAATAATTACAGTTTTTTTGTGGCAGTGCTCGATAGAATTTTTTAATACCTGAAATTGTACAAAAAAAAAAAATTCTTCGTACTAAGTATTAAATTTGTCATTTCTACTGCTAGAATCTCAAAAATTTAAAATGGATATTTTTTTATATTTAATAACAAAAAATAAAAGTGTTGAGAGAAAACAAATTTCATAAATCAAACATATTCATAATCAATAGTTAGCTAGCACTTAACTAACTAATAAAAAACGACCTCTGAAGCACTGAACTCATTTTCTGTATCAGCTCAAACATCTTCTATGTGTATGTATTAATTAATCCGACCTTGTAACAAACTTCTTATGTTTACTCCCGAACTGTACTTCGCTTTGAATAAAAGCAACTGCAGTTTTTTTGCCAGAACTTTGAAAAATACAAGCACAGGTCACAGGTCTTGTACTTACCTTCTATTCACCATTATATGGCACTGATTTGGGGTCTGTAAAATTAAACGGAGTGACGATTAAGCATTTTCCTACATTTTGATTTTAATTAGCCTGCAAATTATTGTCATAATTCTTGTAATGTTAACTTGAAACCAAAAATATAAAAATGAAATCAAAATAAAACAATTGGTGGGTCACACCATCCCTACTTAATTCCAAACAGTCGCTGTGATTGGCAAGCGCACCGGTGCATGAAGAGACTTCTCATAGTCAAACAGAATTTCCTCTGGGTCTTAAATGTGATTAAATTTGCCGTTCTGGGGCTTTAATAATTTTCACAGTTCCTCATTTCTGCAACAGATCAAGTGTGCTTGAGACCGATTTCCCAGAATGCACTGCTCAAGCGGACACATTTCGTTGTTTAACAAAGAACACAACAACCACAAATAAAGTAATTTTGTAATTTACAAAGGTTTTAAAATTATGAAAACAACCATTGTATGTTAGTTTTCGTGTAAAGTGTCAGAAAATAACATTAAAATCATTAGTTTTACTTGAAAAATGGGCAAATGTTAACCATATAAAAGGAACGTACCTCTTTATAAAGCATTTTTAAAGGTTGCAAAATGAAGAAATCCATTTTTTTTGTGTCATAAGTTTTCCTTTTGAAGGAAAAATTTAGACTGATGACATATACGCACATGACATGTTTGTTTGTAGGTTTATAAACGTACAAACGACCAGAAGTAATGCTTTTGCTGATCCTTCAGAAGCATTTGGTGGCTAATCTGAAGTACTTTTCAAGTGTTAATAACTACTGATATTTCTGGAAACAAAATATTCACTCATTGAAACTATTCTGCTCCATAATCTAGGACTCTAGGACTTTTTGGCTTAACTTTTAAGATGTTTGTGGAGAAAATGTAGTCATTTTATTTTTATTTTCCCCATCTGTTCACAATTCCTCAAGCTGCGGGTATTTTTTACATTTTTATATAGCTTGTATACAATATTTTTTTATAGTGGTTTATATTTTATAGTGAATACATAGCAGTTTGTTAGATAAACATTGTTTTACATGTTTTACTGCATCAACAAGGTCTCTCCCAAAGAGGACTGGGGTTTCACGATGTGCTTCTCTAGCTCTTTTGAAGAAAAAAAACAACAAAAAAAAAAAACAAGTGGTTGGCGGAATGAAAACATGAAAATGGTACTTTATGTTCATTTGATTTCTTAAATTACGACTAACATAAAAATGTTTTTCCAGGTGCACTGTGGAGACTTTAGAATTAAGTGAATTCCAAATTAACTGCTCTGTCTTTCATCCAGGTAACACATTTCTCTGTAGTTGTAACCGCCAAAGACTTCAACCCTGAGAAATATGCTGCATTCTGTAGAGTTCTGGGCAGGTATGTTTTAGATTGAATCAGCTCGCTCTGAGAGAACGTGGGAATGGATGTGATATTGATTGATTGTCTTTCAGCTTTTTTGGATTATATTCAAACTCTGGATGCAAATAGAGATTTGTTTGGTTACTTTTATTTTAATTCAGGGTGTATATGAAGCATGGCAGTCCTGTAAAGATCATGGAAGGATATATCGCTGTTCTGACCAAAGGGATTTGTCAGAGTGATGAGAACGGCTCCTTCCTCCTCAAGGACTATGACATCAGGAAGGCCTACCTGGCAAGCTCTTTAAAAGGTTTGAATAAAGACTGACATTTTAGCAAGTATAGTTAAATACGCACACAATGCTTCAGTTTTACTGACCACTATTATTTTGGTTGTCCCAAGTTAAACTAGATTTTATTGAGTTCAAAACTTGTATTTTTGCAGAAAATATGAACGATAACACAAAACACCGCTCATGGTTGGGTGAACCCCAATAAATTGTAAAACAATTGTGTCTTAAGTCATATTGAGAACAGAAACTGTTCATGTTACGCCACGTGGTAACTTGAGCTTCAGATGTGCTCTCTGATTGGCTTGAATTTACATATTCGTGAGGACTTTTAAGCAAACCTTCCTAAAATAAAAAAAAAATGTAGTCAAACATTTTGCACATATTCTTAGTATTCCAAACATGTGCAGCAGTGTTTCTCAAACTATACCATTGATAAATGTACAGATAAGCTCAAGACCATCCTCTGATCAATCTTTGAAGGTAGCAGATATGTCTCTGATTATGAAAATAAGACATAAGGGATAAAGCTGATTTTATTACCAGAAAATGTAATACTAAAGATTGTGCATCCAGAATTGAGATGCCTATGTTGCAGATTCAAAAAGTGTCCGCATAAGGAAAAAAGTGCATTTTTCACAGGAAATTAATCCATGGCAAAAATGAAGATGAAATGAAAAGGAATTAAATGAAATAACCTTTATTTGTCACATACACTGTTACATGCAGTGAAATAAGACCCCTCGGGCCACAGACAGACAGGGTGAGGACAGGGCAGTGTTGAGGTAGCATTTGAGAAAGAAACAGAAAATGGGTATACATTTTTCTTCCCCAAAAGTGAGGGGGAAAAGTTGGTGCGTCTTATACGGCAAATGCAGAGCGCCGCGGAGCGGAGGGTGGTCACAGTGACGAAGAGGAATTATTGGGGTTCAAATAAAAACATTACAGCCTTTTTTTTTGTTACTTTTACTGTTTACTGACTGCTGTTAACTTGATGTACACAGTTGATATAAAATATTTTACTACAGTATTTGGTTCAGAATCTTTTTTTGCTAGATCTTCCTCATTTAAAATTGGGTGCGTCTTATATGCCGAATATACGGTACATTAGGTAAGGTAGCTCAAAAAGAACCTTTTCCGCACTGTCCTTCAAAGCCATTGCAATCAAGCACATATAGATGTAATACAGAAAAAACATTGCAGAATGGGGGAGGGTCAAGGACAGATTTTTATTGTCCATCACCGGTCTCCTTTTTATCCAACATCCATTGCATAGCTGTCAGTCTCTCCCCGATGATATCCAATTTTCGGTCACAGACCATTAAATGACTCCCGACAGATTTAAGTCCAGTCAACATTCCATTCTAGCCGGTCAGCTTAGTGGGGTTTGGAGCACTGACCGCCTTTGATAATCGCCGATAGCCGAGAGTTCCACATATTCCAATCAGCAGAATCCTAGTTATCACAGCTCCAGTTAGATAAATGTCTTCGACATCCTCCAGGGACAGAGCAGCCAAGCACACGTTCGCAACTTCGCCCAGGTGTCCATCGTGTAGCCAGCAGCGAAAGTTCCAGCAGGACAGGTGGGCTCCCCCGAACCCTAGCTCCTTGTCGAGAAAGTGGTGTCAATTGCATTCATAGACCAGTTGATCAGATTTATAGTTCCTTTTATTTGGAGACCAGGACAGTGAGAGTCTCTCCCAGACAGACCAAACACAGAGTGCCAGCGGATAGTCAGAGATAAGGGACAGGAGAAAGATGTGACTGTCTCTGCCAAGAGCAAGAGAGAAGAATGCAAGTACCCGTGTACTTCCGGACATCATTTTAAGTTTAATCAATGTTATGTAAATTAAGTTTATCTGCTTTTCCCTCACGTTAGGATGAGTAAAGTTACTTGCACAGATCATCTTTTTCGAATAAACCTTAAATCTTTCATAGCAGATTCCAGAATGTTAAAACTTTGTGCCTTTTGTTTCTGAACCTCAGTGCAGCATTTATTGTTCAAACAATTCTCGTCTGGGAATAAATTAAGCAATTTTTGATGTTTCTGTTCATGGCATCCCAAGAGCAGAGAAAGATGGAGTGTAATGTTCATTACTGGACAAATGTTTCTACCACAGACAGTTCTTTCATGAGATGTTGATTGTTATTCTAGATGTTGTGTCGCAGTTCGGGATGGAAACCATCATCCTTTACACAGCTCTAATGCTTAAAAAAAGAGTGGTGGTGCATCATCCGCGGATCGAGGCGCTACTAGAGTTTACAAGGTAACCACCACCTTGCCTTCAACACAGCAGCAATTCTTTTAGGAACATTTGCACACAGGAACTCTAACCTCAGATCTTCTGTGGCTGCAGCTTTTTCCGTCTCTTCAAGTAATCCCAGACACACTCACAGATGTTGAAAACATGGCTCTGTGCAGGACATTTCATCACTTACAGTTTTTTTTACAATGTTCTTAACCCCTAGATGCCCAGGGTCTTTTTTTAGCGGTTTTTTTTTTTGTACTATTTTTTTGGGTATTTCCTCAAAATACCTTTAAAACATTTTTTTTGCCTCATTTTAACCCCAACTTTTTTTTTTTTCATTACATTGCACAAAAATTTCGTTGCTAGGAAGCTGTCAGTGATGTTATAGTATATTTCTTTGATTTGTTACTATGATTAACTTACAAATGATTTCTCAATTTGTCTTTAAAGTGTCATTTTGAGGACATTTTGTTGCCATCTCCCAGTTATTTTTATTGACCATTATAAGTAAATCTTTAACCCCTTCTAGAGGTTTAAATACTTTTGCACAGTGTTTGGTATGTTCTTGCACAGGCCAACAACCTCCACAAATGTGATCGAGTTTGAGTTGCAGTTTTAAAAATGTTTCCCATGTTGTCAATGGCAATTTCCTAGATTTCCTTTAGTGCTACCAGTCTGAAAAGATATAGCAACCCGAGTCAGACCAGTGTGGGTGTTTTTGCAAAGTTTTGTGGCCGTAGCTCGAACGGTCTAGGAGATATGTTTCTATGGAACAAAAATAATGCCAAAAGTATTTTAAATAAAAAGCTTGTTGAATTACACAATGGGAAAAATGCATTGCAATTAACAGTGCTTACATTTTAAGGCATTGTATTTACACGGGTTGCATTTTTGTGCGCTGCATTTTAACATGGTTGTATATTTAAGTTGTGAACATTTCAATCAGAAACATTTCACCAACTTTTTCATTGTTAAAAATTCAATAATACTCACTTCACAAAGTCCATTCAAAAACTTTCAATTTGTTGAATAATTCCAACAATAATATTCATCAGACAATTTTTGGTTAGTTTTGTTTCACTTCACAAATTAGTTTCCAAAAATTCAGAGGTTCAAATTCGACAGCTCTTAGCAGGTGGAAAGAGTAAAAGTACTGTTACTTCAATTAAAATGTACTCAAGTACACGTGAAAGTACTGATCAAAAATCTACTCAAGTAAAAAGTAACTCTTCTAAAATTTTACTCTTGAGTAAAATTTACTGAGTAATTGTTTTTATTTTTGAACAACAGTGGTGGGTGGGTGATTCTAGAGTAGTGAAAAAAAAGAAAAAAGATGGCGATATAAATTTAACCTGGCCTTTCTTGCACTTAAATTCAAAGTTGTCTCGTAAATATGGCCATGGGTTTGTTTCTGAAGAATTCAAATTCAGCAGCATTTCACTTTCATCTGGGTTTACATCATGTGTGTCTGTCTTGTCCATCTCCATCTTTTTTGAGTTAGCGCACTGCGTTTGTTTTTCCGCTCATCAAGCAGTAGTTTCCGGCGTGTGCTCCCCTCCTTCCCTCCACGCACGATTATTATTATTTTTTGGGGGTTTATTCAATTTTACTTTTTTATTTTTACACAGTAACGGATAGGATTTAAAATGTAGTTAAGTACAATACTGAAATCAAAACGTACTTAAGTAAAAGTAAAATTACAAAATGTAAAAGTTACTTTAAAAAGTAGAAGTACACAAAAAAACCTACTCAATTACAGTAATGCAAGTAAATGCAATTCGTTCCTTTCCACCTCTGGCAGTGCACATCAAGGAACTGCAGGAAAAGCAGTAGGTCAGGGGTGCTCATTACGTCGAGGTGCTACCGGTCGATCGCGGCGTGAAATCAAAACAATATCAGCCGATCATCCATCCCGTCACAGTTCAGTAAAGTTAGCTGCTGATTCACGGATTCGGTTTTCTCTGCTCAATAGCTTGAGACCAGAATGTTCTTAGTAAACAAATAATACCTATTTTTAATCTGCGTTATGTAGCGGACAAACTACAAAACGTTTTTTATCAAAAACAAGTTTCCCTCGGCATTTGCAGAAACACATTACCGTCTATGAGCAACCCGCTGCCATGGAATCGCTTAGGGACCGTCTGCAAATTACCAGATCCAAAATTCAATTCATAAAAATCACTCTATTACCACCAAATTCAGGTCACACACAACTGTTCTAATGATTAAATTCAGTGCAAGTCACCAAATTAAACTCACGTTATTAAAAATTTTTTAATAATTAATTATTATGTGTGTTTTGTCAATTCTCAATAAAGTTGAAAATAATTGTTTGTTGATGGATGTTTTACATTTTTGTAGCGGGTGGATCACTTTGACTCTGTCATTTTTAAAGTAGCTCGCAAGCTGAAAAAGTGTGAGCACCCCTGCAGTATTGTACCGGTAGAAGATCGCCATCTGCTGTTAGACGTCCTCATCAGCGGGTAGTGCTAGCGGCTGTAAACAAATACCATAAATGAAATTTCCCTTCTCAAAGCAAAAGACGAATACCAATATTTTGACTTTTAAAAGACAACAAAAAAAAGACAACTGCAAGTGAACAGAAACTGAGTTGAAAACTGCTTTTCTCTCTAAAACCAGAGCACTTCCTGCTTTAGTGTGGCACAGGAAAGACTGGTCCATCCTTCACCCTTTTGTTCATCTTCACGATGAAGAGCTTGAAACCCTCAAGCAGTGTACAGGTATGGAGAACATTCTCTCCTCCCCAAGTCCATTCCCTCATCTAATCAATAAATATGAATCTTATGCGTTGTCCTCAGGGTATGTCGCAGGATTTGTCCAGGCTGAAGTCAGAGACCGATCAGAGCTGTTTGATGTGTTTGTTAATCTTCCCGACAGTGAGATCACAGTGTCTCAAAGTGCCAGAGGTAAGCAATCGAGCCCAGCAGATATCAGAAGTGTGTTCATCTTGTAATCACTGGATCTTCTGCTTTTAGAGGCAATGACTTTAGGGAAACTTCATAAAGAGATCGGAAACTTCATTGTCCAGGCTGCAGAGGATGCAGATCACACAGATGCACAGGTGATCAAGGTGAGTTCACTGGTCTGTGCATTTTCTACCACTTCTGGATCTTTGCATTATTTATTACTGATTCATTATCTTCATCTAGACATTTTTATTTAAAGAGGTCTTAAGCTGCCTTTTTAGTGCTTGAGCACAAAAGGTGTGTAGAAGGCTATTGTAATTGCTCATGGAATTATTGTTTTGTGGCTTCTGTGCGTTTTTGAGGGCTTAAAAATGCTCAAAAAGTCACAGAAATTCTCAGAAAACGCCTGAAGTTGTAAAATTTTATGAGTGGGAAATTGGAAAAAGGTTATATTGTGATAACAGTTTGACGTAGGCGAATGAAATTTGGTACACGTGTAGGGTACCCACACTTAAATATAAGTAATATGGGTTGCTTTTCCAAAATCAACAGAATGTTGGTTATTTTGCAAAAAAAAAAAAAAACAAAACCCAAAACTACCACTTTTGCTCATGGCCTACTTTAGCAAACTTCTCCTAGAGGTTTGATTTGTCTACCTTCAAACTCCATCAGCCTTATCTTAAGGCATATTGGATGGTAAATTGCGAAGCTCTTTTGACTTTGTTAAACAAAGTGCCCACGGCAGCCATTAAAATCTAAAACTTGCCATAAACAGGAAGTTGTTAATAAAGCCTTCCAGTATCAGATCGGTTCAAATTTGTCAAACATATTAAGAGTCAATATTAAAACCTATACAGTATAGCAAATTACAGATAAAAACCTACCATTTTTAGATAATGTTTGCCATAAAAACGACGAATGGGGTGCAACATACTCTTAAAGCGTTTGTTAAAAACCATGCTTCAATCTGTCTGCAGGATCTTTCAGGAAAAACCAAGGAGATCCTCGGTAATCTCATGTCGCTTGCCAGTGAATCGGACAATTGGAAACTGACTCTGGAGACACTGAAGCAACGGCGGTACCCTCCAGCCACTGAGAACTTCCTCTTTCACTTAGCTGCCGCTGAGCAGCTCCTGAAGATCTGACCAATCACTGTGTCCCGTCTCTAACCGATGTGACTTCATTCAGTAAATTAATAGAATGTATTTATTTAGCTTTACCTTAACATTGAAAAAGTTTTGAGATACTTAATCAGATTTTTATAATCACTTTTAATACATGAAAAACTTCTTTAAAATCATCCCCATGATGCCTCAATCTGTTTGTAACACAATGATGAAATGTTTCGTCATATAACATCTACAAGGAAGGGCTGATTGCTGTTTACACTTTGTTGATTAGTTTAGCTCTAAAACAACCAAATTTCATAATCTATCATTAAAATGTAATATCCTTGGATGTATTTGAACAATTTTAAAATGTCAAATATGTTAATCTCGTGCCAAAATCAATTTAAAGCTGTGTTGACTGAACAGATTTTCCAAGTTATGTACAAAGGAACAATTTTTACATTTTTGTAAAGTTGTTATTTTAAAGACCCTTTGCATTAAAGGGCTGACCTCTGCGCCTAAACGTATAGCATGAGACAAACCGATACAACAGTAGTGCTCATACATTTACACACCCAGGTACATTTTTAGCCATTTTTCAGAAAATATCTCAAAAGCTCATCGTTCTGCTCATAGTTAATGGGTGGGTGAAACCAGAACAAAAATGATAGTTCTGAACTGCAACTTAACCGTGGTCCATGCAAAACAGCGCAGGAATTTACAAGAGTTGGAGGCTGTTTGCCAAGAAATAATGGGCTGCGTAGATAAGAGGCGATATAGAACCTCATCGACAACTACCTCAAGAGACTCCAGGGTGTCACTGATGTTGAATATTAAGAGCTTTTGATCAGGGTCATTTGAAAAGTTTCTGATATTGTGATTAAAAAAGTTGTTTGACAATAAAAGGCTTCACCCAACCACTAGCTACAACTATTTTTTCTGAAATAAGGCCGAAAAATCTAATATTTTGTGTAAACTTATGAGCAAAACTGTAAATAGGATTGACGTATAATCTGCCCAGTAAAGTCTGCTGATGTATTATATGTTGTCAACATTTAATGTTAAAAATTCATTAATTGAATTTATTTTGATTAAAAATGTAAACCACTAATGGAAATCCATTTATTAAAGAAATATAAATATGCAGTCACACACAGAAATTGCCAAATAATGTTAACAATTCCAGTAGAAATGGATCTGCTGATGCTATATCCACCAAACGTCAATGGCATCATTACAATCCTCTGTGGTAAAAGAGCTCTCCGCTTCCCTCGAGCGACTGAAACTCCTTTTCTAATTTCTCCTTTTTGATCTGCAAATAGAAAGTTGGATATTTATCAATCAATGGAGGAAGAAAACGGATTTGTGCATTTCATATGTAGCCATATACAGCACTGTGCAAAGTTTCAGGCGCAAACTGTTAACAAATACAGGTTTCCAAGAAATGGTAGGGTCTGTGGGAGCCATGCAAACACTTCACGTACTTTTAATTTTTGACTGAAGATGGTTCTTTATTACTTTGGCTGTATGTCATTGTCCTCCAGCAGAATAAATTTGGGGCCAATCATACACCTCCCCGATGGTATGGCATGATTTATAAGTATATCTCTGTTTTTCTCAGCATCAACCCTCACCAAAATCGCAAACATTCAAAGAACCTTCGCTATGCTACTTTTCTGACAGCTCCTATGTTTCCGAGTCACTTGACCTTCTTCCACTTCAAGGTATGGCTTTGAAAAAAAAAAAAAACTCCGCCAGACAGCATGCTCAGTATAAATCACTGGCACTGATTCGACTAGAAGCAGTTCGTTTCAAAATGACCAGAGAGGTTCACAAACTTTTCTATTTTAACCCGACGTCTACCATTGTTACATTTTATAGACAATTTTATGTGAAATGATTTACAGCATGGTTTCTTCTGGTCCCTTCTGATCTCCTTCCTCTTTTCCAGTCTTTTTAACAAGACCCTACTTAAAGGCATGCTGTTATGGCCTAAAAAAAATCCTGCACAAAAATATATATATCGATTGATGATTTAAATGCATTATTATTGATGATTAAATGCATATATACCAATCTGCAGAGAACAAGCAAAGCAAAAAAAAATGAAATATTATTTTGATAATAATGTTAATAGCAATGATGGTGCTGTAATAATAAATGATAAATATTACATTTTGGTTTAATTGTTATTTTGTTTCAAATTAAATAGAAATCAAACACAAAATACAATGTGTTCTGTTATTTTTTTGTACAATAATGAAGGGACAGGTGTCACTTAAAGGCATCTTCGATGACACTGCAGACGGGTTGTGCGCATGTGCACCAATATCTTTCTTCAACTCTCTTTAACAGTTAATTTATCAATTTCCTGTAACTTTACGGCTCGAATTAATGTTTAAACATGCATGGAACATATATGTTTGATTTTGAGGTCTATAATAAAACTTATTCGTGGTTTTGTAATAAACATACGTTCAATGTCAATGAGGTAGGTAAAGCAAACGTGGCACAGGAACGTACGCGTGTTGCAGCGGCCATCGATGTCACCGCGGGCAAAATATCGAGTTGCTCTGTTAAAAATGCTGCTGCTCGCTACAATTTGTGTAACCTAATATATAATTAGGGCGAAAGGTGAGTTGCGCGCATTCTACAGAAGTTTAGAAGGCGAACTGACATTCTACGGAAGCAAGGAGCAGAAAGTCTATTTTTATAAAGAACATTGTACGCCACAGAGTCGAGTTAATCGATAAAATTGATTCATTATCCAGTCCCACTACCATAATATGCAAATAATTCCTAAATCCTCCAATCAAATCCCTCTGTGTTAATTTCTGTGAGATTTAAAAAACTTCCAAATGGTAAATTTAACTTAAGGCCAGTTTGAAACCACTGGGACAATGCCTTCTGGCCATATGCTGCCACTATCCGCCCTAAATTCAACATGTTCACATTGCTTTGCTCTCAGATACTTCCTTTCCTCTGGAATCAAAATTCTAGAAACACATACAAATGGGATTTAATTACAATCATTATTTTCACCCACATTAACTATAGAAGTTTTAAATAAGTGCTGGTTTATTTAGAATCAAATTGTTTCTGATCTCATCAAGATTTAATTATCTAAGATACTCTAAAATGCCATCGTCTGAGCCTGAATAGATGCAGTGTCTAAAAGTACCAGGAGGGGAGTTGAGAATTCGCCTTTTTCCATAAAAATGGAATTACCTTGCCCAGTTGTGGAAAAAGACTGTAGCACAGAGGAGCCATCAAGCAGAACATAAAGGCAGCACTGACACCAGTCAAGGGTCTAAGATATTTTTGATTGTGTAGGAAAGAGTCTTTCCTGAAACAGACAAAAAAAAGTTTGCTCCATGGAATGATCCAGAATTCGAATAATAAAATTGAAAGAAGACATGTCTGGTCCTTACTTTTTAAACAGGGACACCAGAATAAATGGAAGAGTTGCGCTGCTGCCAAAAAGAACTGCTCTTGAAATAGCCGTTTCTATTATGGCCTGAAATCAAAGGACATCCATAATCAAACCCAAGAATACGAAGATCTCACATAGTTATCATTTTGTTTTACCTTATAACCCGCTGCCTTAGAAACTCCGACGGCATCCCCTTTAGAGTCATACACTGGTATTCCATTCGTACCCTCTTCATATCTCACCATAACCAAATTGAACGCAGCCAGCCCAGCTAGAGAACCATTCATTTGATTGAAAGGGGACCTCATGTGATTAACACACTTAAATACAAAATTGACTCAAGCACTCATTTTTCATGGATAACATCACAGCACATACCGTATTTTTCGCCGTATAAGACGCACTTTTTCTTCCCCAAAACTGAGGAAGAAAAGTTGGTGCGTCTTATACGGCAAATGCAGAGCGCCACGGAGGGTGGTCACGGCCGTAGGAGAGGTGTAAGAGATCCTACGCGCTATGGTAGGATCGACGAGATGGCCGATGAGGTCAGCGCGCACCGCCGGGTGTACA
This sequence comes from Danionella cerebrum, assembly GCA_007224835.1. Taxonomy (NCBI): domain Eukaryota; kingdom Metazoa; phylum Chordata; class Actinopteri; order Cypriniformes; family Danionidae; genus Danionella; species Danionella cerebrum. The sequence continues at coordinate 37,911 of SRMA01025765.1, forward strand.
AATATGGCAGACGGCTCCGGAGCTAGGTCGAAGCCACAGCCATATTTGTACACCCGGCGGTGCGCGCTGACGTCATCGCCCATCTCTGCTTGTAGATCCTACCATAGCTTGTAGGACACCATGAAGGAGGACATTGTTATAAAATCATTTAAGTGCGGCATTAGTAATGCCTTGGATGGAATTGAAGACATCTTCTTTGACACCAGTGAGGAAGAAAGTGATGACAATGACTGCGTGGATCTGTCCTTCCTCATTTCTGATAGCAGTGACGAAGAGGAATTATTTGGGTTTGAATAAAAACATTACAGCCTTTTTTGTTACTTTTACTGTTTACTGACTGTTCATGTTTGGCATATAATTGATCTTAAACTGCTGTTAACTTTTACAGAGTTGATATAAAATATTTTACTTCAGTATTTGGTTTAGAATCTTTTTTCTAGATCTTCCTCATTTAAAATTGGGTGCGTCTTATACGACGAAAAATACGGTAGTTTTCCCAGAAAAAACAGTCTATTATGCCTTGTTTTTAATTTAAAAAGAACAACAATAGTCATTTACCCCCAACAACACACTGACGACAAGTTCCTTATGAAAGGAAGTAATAAAAATGGTAGATCCAAATAATTTTGAACAAATCAGACAAGTAATTAGAGGCCAAGCACTGAAGATGCTAATGCACCTATCGTATCATTAGCATTCTTATTATTATTCTTCCTCTATTGAATAGAATGGCAGGTCTTTATGAACAATTTAGGGGAAAGTTATAAAATGTGGCACACTGATACAACTGGGTCTTATGACTTGACCCCAATTGGACCATCTCAAAGTCTAGCGCCACCACCAGTCCAAAGTTTAAACGAATAATTACGAATAATTTTTGAGCTAAATATCCCATGTTGTCATTTTCCAATATGCAAATTACCCTCCATTTGGAATAAATGGAAAAATGTACTTCATTTGTATTGTTTCTGATTCCATAAATTTTGTTTCAGATCAAATTCTGAAAATGGGCTTTAGTTTACGAAATTCGGTGCGTGTTACAGTGATAGACAACCATGATATAAGGTTGCCCTAGTGGTCAGGTAATACAAAAAAAAATTGCGTTAATTGATTAAAAAAAATACAAAATAAATTGCAATTAATCTGGTTTAAAAGAGACTTTTTGCACATCTAAATGAAAATGGTTGATGTAAACTCAAGACAAAGTTAAAACTTGTAACAAAGATTTTCTCAATCAACAGATTTGGTAAATATAACTATTTTCCCGTCTGCCATGATTAATTATGTATATAACTGCTTTTACAAACATCATTTGAGTTCCCTGAAAACGGTTCCAAATCACATTCTGACCATGTGATTCACTTTAAATGGTTGTCAATGTACTGTAGTAATATATATATATATATATATATATATATATATTCTTTATTCTTTACAGTCTTTATCTCCACAATGGTTTAGTGTAATTATAGAATGTACTGTGTATTATTAGAATAATGAGCTGATGTTGCCTGCTTAGATTCTGTACAGTGAACACTAGTGGTCAGACGAGGAACAATGTCATGAGTCCTGTCTTCCTAAAATCATAAAACTAGCCTCCATATATTTTGACCTTTACAATGAGTCAAACTATGTCCAATGTAGTTGCCTTTTTTATTTAATTTGGACAAAAATTTTGCATTTTTTTTTTCAAATGCATTAACGTATCTTTACAAAAACTGACCTGTCTCGATGCCCTGAGGTCACTGAACAACCATACATTGTTCACACCAAAACGATCCCAAAAAACATCCATTGGTCAAAAGTTTAAACATTTCTGTACTGTAGATTAGGATCGTGTTGAAATGGTGTACCGCATGATTCCGTGTATCTAAAGTTTTACCAGGTGCCGACGTTTACCTGTGAGCGGAATGGCCAAAAATCTAGAAAACGTCTTCGCGGCCTGGACATGTCCGTAACGACTGAGGATCATTTCAGGAAGAGCCTAAAAATGGTGCACCAAAAAAAAAAAAAAAAAGGTAAATACATTACATTAGCATGCACATTGCCCTTCCAATCTGTCGGCATAAAAAAAAAAACTAATTTTTTTTTTACATTTTACAATTGTTCTTCAAAAAATAAACAGTAAAGTTTAGTAAAGTTTACAGTAAAGTTTAGTAAAGTTTACAGTAAAGAACATTTCTTTTTTTAAGAACATCTCAGTTTGGTTAGTGTTCGGCGTCAAGGAATTTTGAACCAGGATTTGATCGTGGGTATGCTAAAAGAGGGGTGCAAGGTTTGGTGAAAATGTAGAGATAGTCGGCATCTGCATAACAGGGGAGGAGGCATAAATATTTAGGGAAAATACGACCATGAGAAAGAATATCCAGGACTGTGCAAACGTTCCAGGCATGTCTATAGGAGATGTGCCGCGTGGCGAGAGAGACACGGACAAACTTGCAGGGTATTAGCACCAGTGACTCTAAACCCGCCAAGGTAAGGTCTCTACATGACAAAGATTTCAAGAAGTGCTGTTCAAGCTCTTTTGAAGATAAACAAAGATAAGGGAACCATAAGGGATCGTAGATAAAGTGGTCGGCCATGAAATTTTAGTGCAGTAGATGATAGACACATCAAGATAATTACCCGTTGAAAACAGAAGAGGTCCATGAGCGCAAAAATGGCAGGGCCACAAGTACACCCATCTACTGTCTGGAGAAGTCTGACCAGAATTGAGATCTCATGGAACAGTTGCGTTATTTCAAAAAAGCCTTACTTCTGATGTCTGAACAAGGCCAATCGATTCAAGAATACAGAACAATGAAGTAACTGGGTGCAAAAAATGGCAGCAGGTGCTCTTGAGTGTCTGTAGGAAACAGTAAAGCATGGTGGAGGTTCCTTGAACACACTTGGCACCATCAGGGAGGAACGTGACCACCTTAAAATCTTTCTGCAGCAGGGCAATCACCTAAGCCATTAAGGCCGTGCGTCTGGGACTACATGAAGAGACAAAGTTGGAAGAAAGTTTCATCCACAGAAGACCTTGAGGTTGGTTCTTCTTAAAGATGTTTGGAACAATACACCAGCAGCGTTCTCAGAAGAATTGCTGTTGTTTTGAAGGTAAAAGGTGGTCGTACCAAATGCTTTAAATGCAATAATGCTATTGCTGTTTAATGATAATACATGAAAGCACCTGCCTAAAAACATTTGCCCAGTTCTGTATGTAATCTTATATAAGACTAAAAATCTAATTAGTTTGCTGAAAATTAATTTAGTAAATGTACAATGTATAATAATTGAGAATGAGATTACCAATAACTTTATACTGATAAATATAATTGCATGCACCTGTTTATAAAGATATACATAACTATAGAACAGTTCATTTTCAGAAAATGAGTAAAACTTTAATAAAGTTAGATGTACAATTAAATCATTAGCTACATGAAAGATCAGAGCAATTTTTATATAAATATTTTCAGTTTATGGCCAGAGAAAACAAGGACTATTATTGAAATGTCTCTTACTCCTGCAACTGTTCCGTAGGAAATGGCTCCAACTGTGAGAAGTGATGTGGTGACATTTTTCTTACTCTGAAAAAGGAAATAACTTTGATAAAACATGAATGAAGCCAGAACATGGATTTTTATTTTTAATAATAGTTCACCCCATTTCCATTTGCACGATTGAATTCAGCCAAGTATGAGTGGAGACAAAACTACCAAAGACAAAACAAAAAACAATCCATAAGAAATTTCATATATGAAACATTTCGACATCACTACACTCTACCAACCTGCCAGACAATTGCAGGCAAAACACCTTTGTTGGGTAGTAAAATGCCAGCAACCTGTAAAAACAAAGGGTTTAGTTGTTTCAGATGATCGTGATCTTGTCCAGCTCTTAATAGTTTAGTTTATTGACTCACCAAGGGACCAGATATGAATGGAAACACTTCCAACAGAAGAGAAACAGAGGTCATCAAGTGAAACTAATAATAAAGATCAAATTCATTTATAAACAATTCCCCTCCTGTACCTTGAGCACGATGTATTATTGGAAGTACGCCTCCGCTGCCATTGTGGATTGTGGACTAAAATGCGAATTAGTTAGTTTGTGATGAAACACAAGTTCTATTTTAAAGACATGCAATTACTTACTGAAAAAAAATATTATATTTTCTCAAAGTTATGATTGAATGTTTCAATTCAGGGATTCATGTGCATTGTTAGAATCTTTTGGTCTCCAATGCAAGCAATTCCCCTTTTCATCTGGAATCTTAAGGTAGCCATTCCACCGAATGGGTGCCATTTCAGTCCCTGAGACTTTATATTTATAAATAAGCTTTACATTTTCTTCATAAATACATTTTATTACTAAGCAAAGTGTACTACAAACTATTGCTATTGAAAGTATAAGGTCGAACATTTAAAATATTGATAAAATCCACATAAAACAGTGAAAAATAGCATTTATTTCTTGTCCCCAGTCTCTGACGCTACAAATTACAAAAAATATGGCTAAGAGCTTTTAAAAATACATTTATTTATGCAAATATCTATACTTTCTTTGATTCAAAAACGTTTTAACCATGTCCACAGTTTTAACGCATTGCCTACTTTAACACACCCCCCTCCTGAAAACCTGGGGAATTTACACAAGTGAGTTTTTCAGCAGGAAGTTGCACCACTTGGATCTTAATAACAAGAACGGAGTGATTAAAATGGACAGATACCCATTTGAATACTTTAGTATGTTTGCTATTGGAATCTGTTTTGAAATCAAGTAAAAATAATAACATTTTAAAAAATCCCAACAAGCAAATGGCACTAATTCGGTGGAATGGCTCAAGATCTTTCAGAGGATGCGATTCTTAACTCACAAGAGACTGTATCCAGACGTTTTCGGTCTAGAAAAGAGACAAAAAAATGTAGATAAGCTCTCAAACTAGTCGTTATGAATGGAATATGTTATTAAGATGCCTACTATTTCAGTTCCATGCTGAGTGAGTAACCGAACTCTTTCAATTTCTTCCTAAAAAGAAAGTAGTTATGATGATGCAGTTGCGTCCTGCACAATAGTGTTAGGATGTGATGGAGATTTTCTCACCTTTGTTGGTATGGTCAATGGCTGGTCGAGAATTTTAAACCAGAGTCGCAGTCTACTAAAAAAAGACTGTGAAAGGAAAATAATTATTAATGCACGCAGTTCTCACCCTTACATAAAATACATTTTGACAAGAATAAATTGTAAATACTTCTCCATGGGTTTTCCAGTAGTGCAGGTTAGGCTCCATTTTAGCGTTTAAATGAGGATGCACGTTCCCAGAATTAACTTGTATTTTTTATGTTATAAACTGACACTGTGTAGGTCACGCAGAAAAGACATGCTTGCCAGTAGTGAGGACACTTCCGCATGCTTGTCACGTGATCGAGTATTAGCCAATGACATGTTGATGTAGTAAATATGCGTCCCGCAAAACGAACTAAACGGCCTATTGAATATAATTTATTATTTTCTGACGTCCCATGTTATAATAGTCAGAATACGTTTGGGTATTAATTTAGATACTTTTTGTTGAGAAAAAAAAATTAAACCCATTAAACAAACAAAAAAAAATATCCTGCCAAAAAAACAAAATGTACAAAAACTAAATAAATTTGGAAACATGCACATTTAAGAATGAATCAACAAGTGAATAAATAAATAAATAAATAAATAAATAAATAAATAAATCTCACATCAGTATATAAATTATTAAACGCTAAAATAAAGTGATATATAAATAAACAAAAGTATTGCAACAACAAAAAATGCATTTTCTCTGCATTTTTTCCATTTAAATTGTTTAATCATAATTTACAGAATAATGCCTTTCTGTTTCTATATGCAAATTCTGTGGGTGGTTCGAACATAACTGCTCTAACTGCCATGCCGATGAGATAAGACCGGCCACACAGCTAGAATGAGAAAAGTCAAAACAAACATTAAAAATGAACAAAAACATACGAAATCTAATTGAATTGTTTTATTGATTCATTAATGCTTATTTTTTTTACAATTATTTAACGAAACCTATGATTTGAAGACAGTCTACGCAACGAATGCTTCCTTTGGAGGCGTGCCGTAATCTGGCCTTGAATGACGCATAGCTTTACGCAATCCTTGTGCGGCGCATTGGCAAGCAACATGGCAGCCACCATCGGAAGACTTTTGGCGACTTCTGTAAGTTTCACGTGTCAGCGGCGATTAGTATATTAACTCGGTGCGGTACCTTGACAACGTGTTGGTTTGCGTTTATAACGCTAGTTGTCTATCCGTCGAATTTACTTCTGCTGTACCGATATAAGTTAACCTTCATCTACTGCCAAGTGATCAAATGGTCCGTCAAAATTGTAAACTGAAAGTTCCACGTGCCTCACCAAATAGATAATAAAATGTTAGCTTTACAATAAATGCAGTGTTCAGCATTTGTGTTCTCTATGGTTTTCACCCTTTCTTTTCATTACAGGCTAGAAGAGCTGCATTTAGTGGACTGAGGACTTTAGTTCCTAGCACTAGAGTGTCTGTGCTCAGGGCCCCCCCGCCCCTCACTTGCATTTCTGCACAAAAAGCATGCTTCTCAATCAGTAAGACTTCTCTGTTAGGTTAAAAGCCAGATTCATTTCATTTTAGGTAAACCATAATGCATTTCTGTAATTTTTAGGTGCTGCCAGATGGGCCCCGGCGGTTACTCAAGCGGCCCCCCACTTTAAAGGCACTGCTGTTTTAAATGGAGAGTTCAAAGAGATCAGCTTAGAAGATTTCAAGGGGAAATACCTCGTCCTGTTCTTTTACCCACTGGATTTGTGAGTTATATGCGTTTTTAGCTACTGACAGATTGTAGGGAACAAATACAACACTGCACATTTACATTTTTGTAGCCCATTGTCCCTTACTGAAGTGTTCCATTTTTCAAGCTTGTTATTAAAACAGCCTGAAATAATGGCTCAAAACAGCAAAAAAAGATATGTTGCCACTAGCTGGCGCTATAACTGACACTGTAGTTTGCTACTTTGATTTCAGACATTGAATCTTAAGAATCCGATCAGACAATGAATGGCTTATTTGTTGACCACTTCCTGTTTATGTGGAACAACTAAGTTTCAAAAAAGTTTAAGTTTAAAAAGTCTTCGTAATTTAACATATCTCATATGCCTTAAGATTAGACTGACGGAGTTTGGAGATGAACAGATCTCTAGGGGTTCGTGTTTTGGTACTGTAAGGCTGGTCCATGGGTTGATCCAAAAACGGGTTTCAACCATGGATGAAGGTTTTCAGCCGTGTTCTGTCTTTCAGAGCTTGAGGGAACTTTAATTATTGAGTTTAACTTTGATCTGACTCCATATTTTAATAAGAAGGTTATTGTTTACCTTTATCATTAGCTTTGATTAAAGCTATAGTAAACTATGTATTAATAAGTGTTAATAATTAGAGAAATGCACTCACTCGTTATAATTAACCCTTTAAACCTTTGTTACATAATGTGATACTTTAGTTCTTAGCATTTACCATTATTTTAGAAAGTGATTAGAGAGTAACTATTGACAAGATTGAACATCTCATTTATTAACAAACACTTAGTTACACAGGAAAAAGGTGAAACAATAGTAGAGGCTACATGATCTGGAAGGGCTCTAAGCCTTCCAGATCATGGGTATGTTCAGAGACAAACAGACCGCGAGCTCCTCTTGCGTTCTTCCTCAAATACCATCCTGATCCAAGTCCACTCCCATGGGAGGGTCTACTTGAAATGTAAATCAGACAGCATGTTTGAGAGACCACGTGACCATATATGGTGTTCCTCAGAAACAAAGTAATCGAATCTGGTGTATCTTTCAGAGGCAGACGCCATTGTTAACCAAAGTATTCACAGATGCGTATGGTAATCGCTTTAGCACCTTTGCAACACAAAGCAGATACAGGGAGTGGTTGATAGTCTCAACCCCCCTGGTTTAAACTCTTTGCGACACTGTTAGATTTCTGTTGAGCTATTTACACATTCACAAATGTTATTGTATATGAATATATACATAATTATTCACAACCTTACAGTACCCTACACATTTTTGCCAAATTTGGTTTGTGTATGACAAACTGTTCGCGCACCATAAGCTGAAACACGTTAAGGAATGGAGCCATTTTCCCACAACCTCTTTTTGATCCCCAATAAAAAGTAAATTTTACGATGTTTTCAACCAAGTTGATGCCTTCAAAAATGCACCAAAAGCCACAAAACAATAACGCTCTCAGCAATTACAATTGGGTTCTATCCACCTTCGATACTCGAGCCCTAACTAACCTCAGTTTTTTATTTGATAAAAAAAATAAAGAATACTCAATAAAAATGCTAAACAAAATGAAATGGTGGGTAAATAACTAAATGAACCCTTCACTCTCTGATTGGCAGTACATTCGTTTGTCCTACGGAGATCATCGCCTACAGTGACAAAGCCAACGAGTTTCACGATATCAACTGTGCCGTTGTCGGTGTCTCTGTGGACTCTCACTTCACCCACTTGGCCTGGACCAACACCCCGAGAAAGGTTCATATTGCCCTTCAGTCTGGCTTATGCCGTGCAGTAAAGGACTTTGTCCTCTTTCACAAGTATTCTCAGATCTCTAAGAAGGATCAAGGAAGAGAAATTCCTTCCAGCTTATAGTGTGTGGTTTGTTCTTCAGAGCGGAGGATTGGGGAAAATCCACATTCCCCTATTGGCTGACCTCACAAAGCAAGTGTCCAGAGATTACGGCGTCCTGCTTGAGGGTCCTGGGATCGCTTTAAGGTTTGGTTATTGTTGATACTCCAAAAGATCAAGTCCTCCACTCCATTAACGATTTCTTCTCTTAGGGGTCTCTTCATCATTGATCCTAACGGAGTGATCCGTCACATGAGCGTTAACGACCTGCCGGTTGGTCGTTCAGTAGAGGAAACCCTGCGTCTGGTCAGGGCTTTTCAGTTTGTAGAAACCCACGGTGAAGTCTGTCCTGCCAGCTGGACCCCCAAGTCCCCTACGGTAGAGTATGCTTTGAAACACTAAGTATTTGACCCCATGATTATTGTAAATGTGCTCGCAGGGACATGTTTATTTAACCCTTTAGAAGTCTGTCTTTTTGAGCATTTTCTTTACTACTTTACAGTTTGCTATAATAAATTACCTTTAAAATTGTTTTTCGCGGCAAAACTTGACGTTTCATTTAGTGCAACCCCACCTTCTTTTTTAACGAATACCATATTTTTCGCCATATAAGACGCACCCAATTTTAAATGAGGAACATCTAGAAAAAAAGATTCTGAACCAAATACTTTAGTAAAGTATTTTATATCAACTGTGTAAAAGTTAACAGCAGTTTTAAGGACAATTATATGCCAAACATGTAACATGAACAGTCAGTAAACAGTAAAAGTAACAAAAAAAGGCTGTAATGTTTCATACCTGCTCCTTGTGATCCGCGCTCCGGAGTGTGATGGGAATTTTCCTATACAATACTACCATCTAGTGGTCATTTAGAGAAATGTAATTTGAGAAACTTTTAAGAGCACATGTCATACTTCAGTCCCGCCGTGAGAGGCTCGAGGTTCTTCTTCCAATGTGGATAACACGTGTGTAGGAAATGCGTTGAGACTGCTAAATCTTTACAATAAACTGCTGCATTTGCTATGTTCTCTCTCAAACGGTCTCCAGTGTTTATTATCAATTGAGAAGGTATATATTTACCATAACCGGAGCTAGGCCGAAGCCGCGGCCTCTCCTACGGCCGTGACCGCCCTTCGTTCCGCGGCGCTCTGCATTCGCCGTATAAGACGCACCAACTTTTCCCCCTCAGTTTTGGGGAAGAAAAAGTGCGTCTTATACGGCGAAAATACTGTAATTTCACAAGAAACCCGATCTTGTGTAAAGTTGTTCATTGAACACAAATTCAATTAATTCATTAATTACAAATTAATATGTAGATGATTGACAGAATAACATCTGGATGAAAAAGGGCACATCCAGAAAAAATACAAAATAGATTTTTTGATCATGTGTTTCTAACCAAGGTCATAGTTAGTTTAGTTTAAGTTAGTTTTGACTTTTTTTGTCAAAAAAAGCAAGCAATCTCATTAGGTCAGGATAATTTATTTTTCACTGTCACTAAGTGTCTAACACAAGCAAGGAGAACTGTTTTATTGCTTGAATCGTTGCATAAATCTTTCCCATTAACACCACTTTATATGATGAGGCTCTTAAATGCATAAAAATAGCAGCGAGCTTTTGAGAAATTTCAACCAATGCCTGTGTCTTTTGCAATGTTTTGTTGTGAATGCTAAACCAGAAAAAGCCACTCAGCTGTATATTTTATATTTATGCATTTTAGTTTTTAATGGTAAAATTGCTTTCTAAATATCTACACATCTACGTGCTTGGCTCAGGATTACAATATATTCTATCCTAATTTTAAAAATGAAAACATCACAAACATATGCAAAACATATTTTATTGTGTCCAGATTGTCACGACAAGATTGGAATTAAAGGAACAATAATTTAGAGGTTAATGATGACCATTGTTTTAAATAATTAACTGATCTGTGTCTGGAGCAGCTAATGCTTGCTTGTCTTATGGAGTGGGGGATGTTTGTAGGTGATATGAAACAGCTTTTTGGGTGAAGTATTCAGTTGAAAACAGGCTTTCCGGGAGCAGCTAGATTTAAAATGAAACAGGCATTAATCTAATACGACCTTAATCAGTGTTCTATAAAGTACTGGAAAGTGGTACTTGAGTAAAAGTACTTACTAGGAATTCTACTCGGGTAAAAGTAATCATTTTTGTATCAAAATTATTTTTATGTATAACGTGCTTGGGAGTACAGTAGTATGAAGTATCTGTAAAAAATATATATTTATATTAACCTGACCAAAAATAATGTATGCAAATATTTTTCTTGCCTATTTGATCAACATATTTCTGACATATGACAAGTTGCAATAATACAGCTAAATATAAAACATTGTTTGGAATTATTTAAAGCACATGTCTCAAATTCAAGGCCCGCGGGCCAGATGTGGCCTGCCATGTAATCTAATGAGAGCTTAAAAGTTTTTAGTATCTTAAAAAAAAAAAAACGAAAATGGAAAAAAACTTCATTCCCCACAATGCACTTGGACTTAGCCAAAACTTTAGCAATGTGTTAGCGGAGAAATCATTGTAAATATAATCTTTATACTGTATATAAGAGCATAAACATCGTCTTAGTAGTAGTAATAATTTTATTAGAGTTAGATTGAACTTTTTTTTTACCGTGTTCCGTCGATAATTCTTGTTCCGCATTCGCGCAAGTGCGTCTTTTTCCCTTATTTCCTTGCATTCTTCCACCTTTTTTGGCACACTAAAGTGTTAGATTTCAGTACCAAAACACTTGTAAATAGTGAAAGAAGATGTTTATACCATCATCGAGAGCCCCTGTGAGTTGTGAAACAGCAACAGCAGGGGGCGTGTCACTGTCTCAATCCCAGTCATATGTAATAAACGTTTTTATACACAGGGTTTATTCCCAACAATAATGTTTTTCAATATACGTGTAGTGTTATTTTTTTGACAAATAATATTATTTTAAAACGACTCTGAACTTTTTTTGTTATTACACACTTTTCTGAGCATTTCTAACATACAAATAACAAATATTTGCAGATGTTGAAAGTTTTATTTCCTCTAAAAAGAAAAATGGCTAAAAATGATACAAACTATATTTTCTTGGGGTTCGGTTCATTCAACTAAGATGGACATTGTGACCACAGTGAAAATCCACTCCCGTGTCATGCTCTAGTCCACATCTCTCACTTGGACAGTTTAATCCTTCATTAATGGAGTTCTGTGGGTTTTCATAAGCTGACAAAAATCAAAAGGATTTACATTAGAACAACAAGCGTACAATTGTTTCTATGTAACGGAATTGTCACTTGAATAAGTTATAAATAATGTGTTATTTAACATTAAGGAGTAGTTACATTTATTTTACATTACATTCGATTACATTTATAAGTTACATCTGGCCCTTTGAGGACAGCCATTATTGCTAATGTGGCACTCGGTGAAAATGGGTTTGACACCCCTGATTTAAAGGAAAAATGTTTTAAATGATGTAAATACACACAAATAAACATACATTTGTTCACGTATATTTTTAGCATTCATCTTTGAAACCAAGTCTCTAGCCCATATTCTAAATCAGGAAATGTTTTTTTAGCATCTTCAAAAAACTAAATATTTAAAAATAAATGAAACATCAACATTTATGATAAAAAAAAACAGCAACCTTGTAATTCGGTTTTAAAGTGTTCCAGTTACAATGGTGTTCAAGTGTTTTATGCTTTTTGTTTGGACTGGGACTTCACAAACAACTAACCTTACACAAATTTGCACAGATCTAAAAAAAAAAAAAAAAAAAACTGAATGAAACTATTGGCACCATGAACCTGATTATCAATGGTTTTCTGTGGAAAAGAAGTTCTGGAACATACTTATTTTTGGACAGCTTGAGATCATACAGATGTGGAGGATCTACCAACTGTTGTCCTATGGGATTCATTCCAGAGCTCCATCCTATACAAAGCCCCGCCCCCTCTTTCCATCATACACAAACATGGCCACAGGTGTTTATTGTTCATCGACATTTTGAGTTCGATGGAAGACATCCGCGCCAGGTTTAGCCAATCGCAAACTAAGAGAACCAAGAGCGGGCTGCTCATTTGACAAAATGAGATGTTCATTAACGAAACTTAAGCAGGGTGTTGAGGATTCATCAAATCTCGCATTTGTGGCTTTGTTTTCTTTTATTTTTTTACATTTTATTCCTTTGTTTTTAGGCTCAGTGAAATGTAGCAGACACAATGTCTTCCTAAACGTACTTAAGTACTGTAATGAAGTAGATTGTGTATTTTTTTTTGTAATAATCAGTGCACAATATCAAATTTAAGGGACGTTTTGTCAGATTGATGTATTTTTCATTGTTTTTTTTTTGTTTGTTTTTTTTTAGATAAAGCCCACTCCAGATGGCTCCAAAGAATACTTCGAGAAGGTCAACTGAAATTCCTGGTACCAACAGACCTTAGCACTTACTTAATGCAACACGTTCAGTCCTCACCTAAAATTAAAATGATTTATATACTTGTGTGTCAGTGTGAAGACAGTTTATAGCGGGAATAATCTTTTGTGATTATGCATTTGGTCAGAATAATAAAAATCAACTAACTGTATAATTGGTCTCATTTTTTTTCTAGAGTTCCTCAAAGTTCTGGATGCATGTTGTATTGGAGACTTAAAATAATTATATTAAGCCTCTCACCTTGTGGGGTAGATTAAAAAAATGGTTATCTACTTCCTGTTGTCCGTGAAAAAGCAAATGTTTAAATGATGATTGAAATGTATGGCTTTAAAGAGACCAAAACGATGATTATTATTTTTTATTTGATAGTTTATTTTGATATTTTACATTTCTAGAAGTGAGGGGGTAATCTCACTTGGATAACAATTGTAGTTTTCTCTAATTGATGAACAATATTTGTATTAACAATCTTATCTTTTACTGTAAGATCAAGGTAAGTAGAGCTTTTGATTCTTGCATATGGGCAAATAAGAGTCGTTAAAATATAAATAAGCAATCATTGAAATCTTATGAAAGTAATAGTGTAAGCATGAGAAATAAAACTGATCATAAGTTTGATGCAGCATAAGATCAAAGTGACCTTTACCTCAGACCAATAGTTTAAAAACTGTATAATATTAATAATAATAATAATAAAACCAACACAGTAATAACGAATGTGTGTAAGGTCTCTGAACACTGAGTGAAATTGAGATTCTCAGGAACCTTCGGATGGCTTCTCGGCTCTTCGTCTGGGTCGAGTAAATATTGATGCAGTGCTACTCCCTGTCTGAAGATGGCATTTGCAGTACAACAGATGCACTCTGTGCCACACAGGGAAACAGGAAAGATGATGGCTGAGAAGAAATCAAAAAAAAAAAAAATCATGGATGTAGAGCGATTTGTTTTGTTGGTGGCTCATCACTGGGAGTGGTTTCACAGAAAATGTGAAGAGAGGATTTGTGGCGCGGATTTTTTTCCTGTTCTGATATTGCATTGTGAAACTTTTTCATTGGCACCTTTCGTGCGGTCAGATGGCGCCCATGGTTTTTGATTGTGGCACGCTGTCGCACAAAACTTTGATCGGTGTATAGAAGATGAATTGTTTTTTAATCTGTATTTTTTTTCCACTAGGAATGTTACAAATCAGCTTCTAACAATGATAAACATGTTCTTCCGTACACTGGCTTGCTCTTAATGAAAAAAGTAAGTTTTTTTTTTTCAGAATATGTTCTACTGGTAGGTATAAAAGATATTTAGCTGTTACACTCTGCACCAGATCATCCTTTTAATTCTTGTGCCATTTTAAATGGATTTTGGTATTCTATTGTTATCTTGATTACATTAACAATAGTAAAAACAGCTGAGTGTTTGTATAGGTGGTCTACATATGATGTGTTTCTATGACTTGGGTTATTTCGTTGCTGACAGTAAACACAATTTTAAAATGATAAATATTTTGAGTCTCGACACCTCTACTGCATCATTATTGTTCACATCAGCTCTTTCTGTGAAATATATTCGTGAAATAGTAGATGTTTCGCCCCCATTTTGGTTTTAGATTTTTCACCAATGATTGAAAATCTTGGTTTCTTAACAAAGTAATGGTTGTTTACATCTACTTCCAAGTTCCGTTCTACCAGAGCCACGGGTTTGTTTAAAATGCTGCTGCATGACATAAGTAAACTGAAAAAAGACAAATTTAAAATGAAACTTACCAATTATGTTGACAGTTCTTCTGAATACATGTTTACATAGTAACATACAATATCTGTTATAGCATATAGTTTTTAACTCTCATAGTGTCACTCACTTAGTGTCAGACATTATATATATATATATATATATATATATATATGATTTTCATTATTTTTTTAATAGAAAAAAATATTTGAAATACTTTTTTTGTTTGAACTTTGAGAAGCAACAGGAAATACACCACAAACAGGAAGTGACAAACCCCTTTATTTAAAAGACCATAGGGGGATGGCCTCTCTCTTGGCTTTTTACTCCAAGCTTTTTTTTCCTCTTTATCCCCATAGGCTGCGTGCGTCTAATTGAGGTAAGTTAAATAAAGCTGTATTTCTGTTAAATCTTCTTGAAACTCTTGCTTCAAAGTCTTCTTACTTAGTTAGAACCAATGAGGATATAAAGCGTGAAAAAGCGTGTATTTTTTTCACTTCAGATTTGGTACTAACAGAAAAAAAAAGTACCTGCTTTGATTCAATATTAATGTTTATTGTATTTTGAACAGTTATCAGAAAATGTATATTGATATGAATATTGATTATTTTGGGAACAATTTTAAAATAATTAAATAAATATTGGGTTTGTATGACGGAGGTGCTTTATAAAAGTTTGTGACAGATTTTTTTAGATTTACTCAAATTACTCTCTTGCTAATGACACACATTTTTACTCAAATTCATCAAAATGGAGTTATGGCGTATTGGAATAAAACAAATGCCTTCCCCATTATAAACACTTGAACATCTGAGTTTGTTCAAAGATGCCCTTTCATTGCTGCTTGCAGCTTTAATTCATAGTTGTGCTTCAGAGTAGTTTCAAAATGTAAAAATATGTTGGAGACGAAGTGAGCTGCCAACCCACCATTTTATTTTGCTGAAAAGTGCAATAATTTACATACTGAGGGTGTGATTGTGATGAAGTATTTATCCATCCATAGGTAAACATTTGTAACCAAGGAGACATTTCCTTCATTTATAAACCATGCCTGCATAACCTCCAAAACAAAGTTTATTCATTTATTCTCCTTTGTACAGCAAGTTACTATTGTGTTTAAAATGTTTCTTCAGACTTCACATGAAACATGAGCCAAAAATCATTTTGAACTGGGAGGAATGAGGTTTAGAAAAAGGCTTTGCCACTTTTCAAACTTTTTTTTTAGTTACATACTGTATTTACACAACTAAACAAAAAAAAATGAAAAGAAATAAGAACAGATTGGTCGTAACCATGAAAACATCCAGTAAAGTATACAATAACTTCACTTTGTACAGTAAATCTGCAACGGCTTAGCATGTGCTCCTCAATTGTGACATTCACAATTTTGGTTCAGATCATGGATACAAAAATAAATCACAAGAACATCGGCTGTTCAAGACAAAGAATAGCCTTTTAAATCATTAAATAAACTAAAAAAAGAGCTGACGACAACCGATCTCCCCTATGAGCAGCACAAAGTCAACAAAGCACTTATTTTGAGGCCGTTCTACACAAAGAAAATGGGTAGTGATTAAAAACAAAGAGCAACTGATCAATTGATTTGGTGAAAAATCATGCAATAACAGGCAAGATGTGGCTGTGGCACGAAGCCCACGCCAACTTTCTAAAAAAAAAAAAAAAAAAAAAGATGAAACACCTGTCCAGAAAAAGAAAGAAGAGACACCCTTTAATAATAAACCTGTACAACCAAAATACATTTGGAATCTAGATCTACAGTTACATTATCAAGGTTATGTACATGGCTACCCCTCCATATATTATCTTTACACGCAGACCTCATTCACACCCAAACCGGAAAAAAAAAAAAAAAAGTTATATCACATCACACTCTCATATACCCCATTAAAACAATCTACCACCAAACCACCAGTCTCGCTAGATTCTCTGGATTGTTAACGGTATCTGAAGCGCCACCCTTAAAGCGCAAGCTAAACCTGGAGGCTTTTACTCATGAACAAAACTCTACATTTTTGGAATATTCAAAACACATTATGCTGTGATTCATAAGAGCATAAAACAATACGAGAACGATGGCGATACAAAACAGACAAGCAAGAGGATGGACTGGAACCCCACTTCTCAAATATTCTCATATAATAGAACAAAAGCTCTCCATACACTTTGGCCTCTTCACTGAAGAGAGCTAGACTAGTCATTCCATCAATAAACATCTGTTCAACAGTTTTGGGGTGGGATATAGGAGCAATGCTATGGTGTACTGTCTTTCCCCTTGTATCTGCATTTACTGTTTCCATTTCCTCCTGAAGCGAAAAACAAAAAGCAGATTAAAAAAAAAACGGTTTATTTCACCTTCCATTATAGCCTTGTGGATGCATCATGCCGCAACTTTTAATTGAGAAAATGGAAACTAGACTTTGTACAAGATACCACAATCTCATCTTGAAAATAATTGGAGACTTTGTGCCTGCTTCGTTTGGGAGGAACTATCGACTAGTCAGCCGTTCCTTGGCTGACTTTTCTAATCGATTTTCACATTTGTGTAGATCTTCCTCACAAAGGCACTTGTTCCCATGTAACCCACCGCTCCTAAAAGAAAGGAAAATAATATTATCCCCATGGCTGATTGACCCCGTGCTGCTTTTGAACATTTGCAACTAATGCAAGTTTGCAAACATCATGGTTTCCCTACGTGGTAGTGTCGCGATGAAAATGCTTTACGGCAAGACATCATATTATAGCTAAAAACAGAATACACAAAAGAAAATGATCATTTTACGCATTAGCCATCTGGTTTTCGGTAGTATTCGACTCTTGGGCTGGTGGATGCGGCATTGAAGCACATTTTTATCATTAGATGTTCGTTAAGTAAAGTGTCGTTAAGTGTCGGTTATAAACGAATCATCATCTAACGTTTATCAGACACAGCTAGTGAACTCCAACAGTACTATTATTAACTGATTTTCTCAAAAGATCATTTTGATAGTTTAAAATATGTTATTTACAGCTTTCTAATGTGTCAATATTTAAAGTCACACTTAATACTTTTAAAACAGACCCGCAAATATAAATATATATATATTAAATATGCACACAGTAAAGCCTTGTTACTTTTTTTTTTACAATATTATAAACCACATTAGTACTTTTTAACCATAATTAACACTTGCCATAAAGAGTTTCCATCGAGACATCATGTGGTACAGGGAAACGGTGATGTTTTGCGGATCGTGTACAGACACAAGGAACTATTTTGACATTTTCTATAATATATTTCTATATTTGCAGTCAATAAACTTTTAACAGATCCAATGTATATGAGCGGTTATGCTAACCAAGGTGTTTTATGCATTGTAACAGCAAATAATGTTAATAAAACACGATTAGAAAGAGTGAACACACTCTCGATTTTAAACCCCTCCAACAGGAGTCACCAACCTTTTTGTAACCATGAGCTATTTCCTGGGCACTTCTGAAATTTGCTCAATTTATCTTTAACTATATGTCTATTAATAATGAATGCTATTCAGGTAAAGGTATATCAGATAAACATCAACAATGATTTAACACGGTAGGAAACGGATAAATATTACTCTTTATTTCAATATTTTGTCTTAGTGGAAGTGTTTTTCAAATTTGTTCAAAGACTACAGTCCTAGTGTATCAAAAAGTGCCATTTTCACTAGCCACCAATATTTTTTTTTAACAAACATTGAATTACTTTGCACCAAATTTGTACAAATAATAAATCGTACAAGTACAAAAAAAAGAACTTTCAGATTTTTAAATAAATCTGTGCATCTTACTTTTTCTGCCCGCAATGTGCTAAAATAAAATACTAAAATAATATAAAATAGTAAAATAAAATACATTTAGCAGCCAACCAACAGGTGGGTCAAAAACTACACATAGCAATGCAAATCAGTTTATAACCACTTCAAATGCCCTTTTCTGGATTTTTTTTTTTTTGTCATTTTTCTCACTGGTGAAATAAAAACTCAAATTAAATTTATGGATTTAACACTGTCAAAAGATCAAAATCAGCAAGGTACATTTAACAAGAGAATGCGTCCCTTCTACTCACCACACATTATTCCCAGAGCCGTGCTGAACACAGCCATGTAGCCAAAATAGAACGACGTCTGAAACAACCCATACATCCTGATCGGAGAGAAGGAGGAGGTGCAGTTTATTTATTGCTTTCAGATAGAGCTCTACTACTAAAATACAAGATACAAAATACATTAACTACTAACAGAAACAGTAAAAAGGCAAATAGAACTCACTTTGTTTTGAAGAAATAGTAGTAGAAGGAGTACATGTAAACATAAACTGCTGTTGATGCTGCGGAGAGAAAGCTTGTCCACTGCCTGAAAACAAAATTCCCATCTTAAAAGAACGACTGTCATAGATCCAGAGCTCAGAGATAAGGAGAGAGCTTCAATATGATGTCAATGGTTTCTTCCTGACTTCTAAAGCACATTATGAACTGAGAAATAAAGGTACAATTCAATGCTTTGGATTTTTCTAAATGTTCTTTGGAACAAAAAAAAAAAAACAGCAAAACAAAAAAAATCTATTAATGAACCATTATTAAATATGAACTATTATTCTATGATTTGTCTAATCCAGCCCCTCAGAAGCTCAAGTTATGCACCATGCGGCCGGCGAACTGAACAGAGTTTGACAGCCCTGGTCTAAATTAGAGATGTTCCGATACCATTTTTCCCCTCCCAATACCGATCCCGATACTTGGGCTCAGGGTATCGGCCGATACCGAGTACAGATCCGATACCTGGGTGTGTATCTGTATATACAGCTGTAGATGCTACTAGCCCTATATTAATTGACATTTTATTCATTTTATAATTTAAAATAAATTATTTTATGCTGTGCTTCAGATATACTCAATATGGCAATGACAATAATCAATATGGACATGAAAAAAAAAATAATAGACATACCCTATCTTTGAAATGTGGATACAAGAGGCAACTGCATACAAGGGCTCTTTCTCGATGGTTGTGAATCGTTTATTGACGGCCTCAAGAAGAGTGTTTTTCATTGTTTTTATACCAGTGTCCTCCTGGCTCTCCCGAGCAAGTAGCCATTTTAGAACTGTAACTGAGGGGATCACTTACGCTACAGACGAGGTGGAGGAGCTAATCAGTTTTTTCATGTTGCTTAGGTTGTCGCGCAAAAATACATGAACACGGGATTTAGAAATATTCCACTTCACAAGCATACCCTCGATTGATTTCGCGAGCCGTGAAACTCGTTAGCCTCCAGCACTGCACTTTGAAGAGTAAAAAGTGACTGCGTCACTCTGTCCAGCTTCAGATGTCAGTAGTGAAGCTGATAGTTCACACGTCCTTTAGTTTACATGAAATGTGTTCACGCACTGTCTCATATAATTTAGGAAGCGCCGTTTCGGAGATATATTTGCGACCAGCCAAACTGTACTGGGGCTCCAATTGTTTAATTAAGCGCCGAAAGCCCACGTTTTCGACCACTGACAGTGGCTGGTCATCTAGTACAATAAACTCGATAATTCTGTCGGTTATCTTTATTGCTTGTTGGCTGTCTTGTGTAAACTTTTCTCTTTGTTTGAATGAAGCCTCCAATGTTTGTTGCGTCTGGCGTGGCTTGTCCTTCTCCCTGGTTGCTTGTGGCAACACGACACAACTTCCTGTGTTTATATTCTGACCAGCGAAGAAGAATTGATTTCCGCTTTGCAGCGATAAGCAAAGCTAGCGGGCATAACTAGATTATTTTTATGAAAATGGTATCGGATCTGTATGTGAATTCAAATACTTGCCGATACCGATGCCAGATTTTTTTGTGGTATCGGCAGTATTTTCGATACTGGTATCGGAATCTGAACAACTCTAGTCTAAATATCATAAAAACATGACTAGTGCTGTTTCGATGCCATTTAGTATGGTGGGTCATTGATCCCAAATGTCTCAGTTTTATTTATTTAATAGTTTATTTCACATTTCTTGTTTGTAAGGGGCTAAATACAAAAAAGTGAAAAATATTTTTTTCACAATTTTTTTAAAGTTGAAAAACCTGTAGGTATTATAGGCTTTACAAATTTAGTTTGCAGACATTTGTAAATACAGACATCCATTGCATTTTTCCCGTCCATATCGATATTGGAGTTATATCATATAGACCAAAATGAAGAAATATATTGAAATACAAATTTTTGCTATGTTGCCAATTTTATCATTTAACTCGACTTGTGTACATCGATGAGCTTGAATACGTGCGGCTCTCCTTGCGTTTGCCATATATTAAGATACACAGCAAGTGACAGCAGTAGTTTGAACAGAGCAACTCGACAACTTGCTTTCCGCACAGATTACATATTAATATCAGTCAGGGGTTTACATCTCTGGCGGCGGTGTCAAACTGTACCAAGTTTTACAGCAACCTGCCGTGATGAACACTGCTTTATGAACAGTTTTTTTTTTCTTTCACAAAGCCCATTTTTGGCGCGACTTCTCAGGACTGTAGATGGGACACCCCTTTATGGCTTCTAATATGTCAACTACAGTTTCTAATATGTCAACTATGTCCACCCCAGCATTCTCAATAAAAAAATCTGTACTCAAGAACTCATGGAACTTCGAAACTAAAATAACGTTCAGATAACTTTTATCTGCCCCTTACCATCTGTAGTCCTCTGCATTGAGAAGAAAGTAGGTGCAGACAATGGTAACACAAACTGTAACGATGCACAGGATCACCAGCACCAGCATCATAAATCCATACACATAGTAAATCTTGTAGGCCCAGAAGGAAGTGAAAATGAAGTACCTGAGCAAAATCAAAAGATGTTTTTAATCAAGAATTCTAAGGGATATCCAGAATTAGCACCCACTTACATCTCAATGAATATTGACCCAAAAGGAAGGATGCCACCAAGACACACTATCACTGCAGGCTCCATAAACCTGCCAATCAGAAAAGCAAACAGTCCAGAAACTTTCAAGTTCGATCTTAAAAAGGGTTATTGGCATTCTAAAAACCCTTGTGGCCATTATTGTGATCAACTTTTTCCGCAATATTAAAATTAAGTGAATTTGTGCAGTGTGATTAGTCTAAATCAACACCATGGTTACCATTTCTTCTCCGGGATAGGTCTGGGTACAGCGTTGACTCGACAGGGAAAGTTGGGCTGGCCAGAGAGGTTCCTCCCCAGGATTGTACCCACAAGGTTGAGAGGAAGAATAACAAAGAAACAGATGCAGCACACGGCAACCTGTGCATAAAAAATATGGACAATGTGGAAAAAAGCTTGGTGTTGAGATAAGAATGCTAATGCAACTGGATCTGCTGCAAAGGATTTGGATTTGGTTAGGGTTTGAGTTTTTATGAAACTATATGTTTGTAGCACATTCCTTTGGCTCAAACTGTAATGACGTATACAGTGAATTCACTTTCTGGCCAATCAGTGAGCTCAACTACTTACTAGTCAATGATCAACAGGAAGTTGTGTAAGTCTCTTTCAGATTTAAAAAAAAAAAAAAACCTTGGCCTGCTTTTAGAAAACATTAAAATAGGTTTGGAAAAAAAAGTACAGAATGCTGTAGGAAACCCCCCCTTCCAAGGCATGTGGCATTGCAAAAAAGGTCAGGGCAAAATTGGTAAACCCTTCAAATCAATATGGTCAAAATTCAATCCATTGCACAGTGCTACAAAGCATTCAAAAGTATGCATAGAACATCCCAAACATAGAACCAGCTTCCAGAGGAGAACAAGGGTGCCAACACTTTAGTCATGTTTAAATATAGTTGTGCTTTTGTCGACCGAGCACCAGTCCGAACCACTATGTCTTATTAATCCATCTGTCTTAATTTTCTGTTTTTAATCATTATGATTTTATATGACATGTTTTTATGTTTGATTTTATTAAGTTTTTTTTTTATTATTCTTCCAATTTAAAGTACTTTGAATTACGCTGTGCTATACAAATAAGCCTGCCTTGCCTTAATTATTATTATTCAGGAAGGACACTGGATAATATTTACATGGCTCTGTTGGTAGTGTGCATTTAGATTGAAGTAGTCACATTGAACATGACAAACTGGACCACAAAACTAATTGGAATTTTAATTGGAAAATCAAACAGATCTTTAAAATTCATCATTTTAGACAGTTGCGACCCCATGCTCGAGTACATTTGGTTCAAAAGTCATTTAAATAATTAAATAAAAGCGCACACTAAAAATGCCATTTTACACAGTGATCAATGACTTCCAAACAAGTTTGAATTTTAGAATTAAAACTAAGAATTTACCAAAGCAAACAAGATCTTCATCATAACCTGACAAATAATGATCAAAACATAACTCAGTTGTAATAGCACCCAAACACCTATATACACAAAAAAATGGTAAAAGACAGAAGGAGCTCACCATGGTGCCGAATGGGATGGCTCTGGAGGCATGGTAGTAGATGGCAATGAAGTTGATGAAAAATGCAGTTCCACACACCATGGCCGGAATCAGGAAAGCACCAATGAACATTTGCTTTATCCACCTCCGCCCTGCAAAACATTGAACAACATATTTCAAATATAGAAACACATATATTTACTGATATGATTTGAGCTCCAAATAATAATTCATTTCAACACCAACTATAAGTTTAAATTTAAGCTACATAGGCTACTATTATGTAGCTTAAATCTAATTTAGACAAATAGTTCTTGTTTATTTATTTTGTTTTTATGGGTACAGCATGTTATCGTAAAGCATACATTTGTAATGGATTCTGCGCCGTCTTCATGGAAAGATTATAAAACTATTCAAAAGATGATTGCCAACATTTTCCCACCTCATCTTCTTTGTGCTGTTCTTGCTTTAGTGGATTTATGGTGTTTTGTAAAAAAAAAAAAAAAAAAACCTGAACGCCGTTTATCGTGGTTTGTAAAAAAAAAAAACAACATGAATAAAGCAGGCAAGTATTGTGTTTTTTGATTATGGGCTTTTCAAATTTGAAAATAATATACTTCAAACTTGGCACTCATTTATCTTTTTTAAATGAAGTTTATTGTGTTTTTGAACCAATGTCCTTGTCTTGTTGACATCTTGTATTAATCACTGTATTATTTGCGGGTAGATGTATTACTGGGAAGATTTCATGCAGCTTGTTTTCCAACTGTTCCTGCCCTTGTTGTTACCATAGTTGCTATATATTTAGCAATTAGCTGTTTTAAATTTGGAATTTGTTTTAAAGAAGTCATTTTGGGGCTGATCGTCCAGGGACAAACACGTCCAGGGATCCAGCAAAATAGGATCTATAACAGCTTGTTCGGGGCTAATCAGCGTCGCCAGCTGTGCCTCGTCACAATCATGCGCTGGAGAGCCGCTTACGGGGAAGTGCGACTGCAAAGCTTTGGGAACCCCACGAGCTTACCCACTTACTGGACCCTTGGTGTCGTGGACCTCCAGATCCCACCCAGGGGACTCCCTCCAACAAGAACAAGTGACTCTCATTTTAATCATTTATTGGTGCCCTTTTAAAATAAAACGCCCTGTATGGGATTAACTAGAGAGTGTGTGTCCATGTCTATCTCACCAACAGGCTACAGTTTGCATACCAACGATTGCTATTAGTTTTTAAAAGGTCTAGTTGGTCATCCTATGAATGAAAAGGTTGGCGGTTTGATTCCCACCAAGGGAAAGCCACTTCACCCACATTGCCTTGAATGGATATGGGGGACTGGTGGGGTGTGTTTAGTGATAAGCAAGAGACAGCCACAGCCGCAGAGGAGTTCAGGGCTATTGAATATGTGACAGCATGTGAATGCAGGGTGAATGAATAACGCTCTGAAATTGTTAAGCATCTGGAAAAGCGTAATACAAACCGAAGGCTTCATTGTTATATTTAAATACAAAACTTAACTATAAGTCTACATAGAGCAGTTTGGCCAATAACCAACACAAAAGTTGAGTTTTCTTCCGATTTTCTGAATAGAATTTTGAAATTAATGAATGTGGAATAACTGTGAATTCCTCAAAATATAATTGTTGTATCCCTTTTCAGATGCTCACATTGTGATCTTGATGCGGAAACCTCACCTAAAGCAAATTCTGCATGTATTCTTTAGCCTACCTCCTTGTTTTGCATAAAGGCTTCCACCAAAGTAGCCATTCACTGGAGATGTGGCAGCATAAACAAATATGGCGGTACTCAGCATGGACCCTCTCCTGCAAACACATGAATATATACATTAATGCATATTAAAAAATTTTCAACCATTCTTAAATCATGCACTTGAATACGCTGTAACTCACTCTGTATACAAGTCTTCAATCATGGCCAAAATAATGACTATTAGGGAAACTGAGAATATCTGACAACCAGAGCCAATAAGGGATGAAAAGATCAGCGGGTGACTGGACGGCCTGAACACATCTCCATGAACCTGTTTCCATCCATATTCATCTCCTAGATCACGGTCCTGATGGCAAGTTAAAAGCAAGAATGACCGTCAAAGAAAACTAGGATTAAGGAAAGCTCTAAATGCTCATTGAGTCATTCAAAAAGGTTTACAATGCACATTTATTAAGGAATAACAATCACCATGTCATCCATCTCTTCCTCTTTGCTGTATCGAGCATAGTCCTTCCTCAAAGTTCTCATTAAGATCATTGACACAAGCCCCACCAGGAAAATAACCATCATGAAAGAGTTGAATATGGAGAACCAATGAATCTGTCAGGTAAAAAAGAAAAAAAAATGTAGATAAAAATATTCATTTATTAACAAAAAGAACTGCTAAATGACATCTGCAACTAACTCTGTGTTGAAAGAAAGAAGGATCAAGGTATTTATCAAATCTATCCTCAAATTTCACATCAGATTTCTTCCATTTCACCTGAAACAGACAGAAATAATGTGGTGTTAGTTACGCACGGAAAGTAAAATAGATGACAATAAAAAAAATAACAACAACAACTCACAGAGTATGACATAGGGATTCTTGTGTTTGGCACAAGCTTGACCTTCCCCTCACTGGTCAGGTTGACATCTACTATTCTATTTCCATTTTGTCCAATCTCTAGCTTTTTGTACGTCCAGAGATAAAAGTCCTCTCCATTCTCATCAGCTTCGCCAACGATTCCTACAATCAAAATTGTGTTCAATTTAGATTGAACAAATATGATACAGGCCTGCAACAAGTGAAGATTCTTAAAATCTATTAATCATATTATAAATTGCTTGTACAATGAACACAAAATTTGTATATTGTATTTTTCACAGATAAGAATGAAACCATTCATTATTGATATACGTTAGTTTGTGATGCACTCACATTGTATATATGGTTAGTGATATTCAGACAAAAATAAAATGCTTTTAAAGGAGTTTTAATAAAATGTTGTTCACATTGATCTAATTGTAAGGGAGCCTGAAAATGTGAGCTCCCTAAAATCACCTCCTATTAAAAAGGGCAATCAAACCCTAATAACCTTGTATTCAAAAAGTCAGAGGGGGTACGTTAAGATATTTTGAGAGGACAAAAAAAATTATAAAGTGGGGTTTGAAATATTGCCCTTTTAGCTATTTTCTAATTTATTGTTACGAGGCTAACCAGGCCTCAAACTACAGCTACTTTGAGGTTGCTTAAGTTCTTCAGTAGCTGAGTGTTAAAAATGGCCACCCTCATTGGCTCGTCTGCTGATTAGCTCTCCAAGTACGAACTTAAAGAGCAAGTCTGATTTAAACTTTGCAGAAAGAACCTAAATGTTTTTATATAATGTTAAACATCTAAACGAATTTCTAATTCATGCCATGCTATGTTAATAAGTTGTCAAAAAAACAACGTAAAAAAAAACATTTTGGCCAAGGGAACAAATTTAATATATCCAACATTTAATATAACAACTTTAATGTAAATATCTTTTCACTCACCCCAGATGGGAAGGTCATCAATGTACATTTGGTACCAGTAGTGGTTCTTGATCGCATAGACAAACGCATCTCTTTTTGGTTTATCAAGTTCAATGTCACAGTATGTTGTCTGCATCACCTCATCTGTGAAACACAAATCGAAATGAATCTACTCAATCAAACCAATAGACAATGAGAATGAACTAAACGTGAAATATTGAGTGGATAAAGTTATGATCTTAAAAAAAAAAGTTTGTTTGGATCAATAAAAGGACTGCACAATAAATACAAATGCAACAGTCATCATACCTTGCATAGCAAAGTCAAAATGAATGCAATATTAAACACTGGGTGTAAAAAAAAACATTCGATCAAACAGTCTCTGCAATAGTAAGAACACATATTTTTTATGTTTGTATGTTTGAGCCTTTTGCGTGCTGCAGGCTTCCCACAATGTCTACAAAACAACATCCAACATTTTTGATTGCGTTGAAACCAGGACCATATCTTGTGTGTGTAGCCTGCATGTGCTGACACTCATAATCAGCTTTTTCATTTTATATTAGGGCTGTGCAATACACTCTTATCCGAAGCGACTTACATTTTAAAAAATGAACACATTTTGTCAGTTCTTGCTTTCCCTGGGTTTGAACCCATGACCGTGGAGAACGCAATGCTCTCAGGAAGTCACAGGAAAGCTTTGTTTACTTCTTCAATTATGCTTTGATTTGGATCTAATTTATTAGCTAAATCTGACAATCAATGCACTCGGCTGAAAAACAGTTGTGCAGATGGTTTCATTTCTGCATTTCTTTGATAATTGCTCAGAGATTCAGTCTGTGATATGGCCTAAAAAAAATCCTTTTTTTTTCAGGTACTCATAGGGCAAGTATGCAATCTACAGAAACAAGGGGCCAGCGTTTGCATAGAACGTAAAAGATAAACTCGATTTTCATTTCAGCACATCGACGAACACAACAGAGTCAAGTTAATCGATAAAATCAATTTATCGCCCAGCCTGATATCTGATATCTATGACAGCACTCCTGAAACGCTCTACTACCAAACCGACCAATCACAAATCTTATGGTCTGCATCTATACTTAGTGTGGGTACAACTTTTTGGGGGTGCATGGCAGGCTACATCACAGGGGTCTGCTATGGCTTAAGCTGAGCATACCCTTGATAAAGAAGTATACATTAGACTGACATCTCATGGGCCTATGCTTTTCTCCATAAAGAGAATTTGCCATTCACTTGGGTCACACATATTCATAGTAAGTGGCACTTAACCTGCTTTGATTCAATTTAACCTGCTTTTTGAAGAGAGATGTTCTCTTAGACGCATGTGCACCTGTTTTCGAAAAGTAGGCTTCCAATCATAGTGAATGCATCTTATGGAGAGTTTATTTTGCCCAGTCATATTAAATAAAAGACATCAATGCAAAATAAAATCGTATGTGCAAAAAAAAGAAAAGTCTCAGACACATGGTCCATAACAGTAGCTATTGTGATTACAATGTGAGGCGAATAGCCATCACTGAAAATGTTCTCATATCTAAGCCTCCAGTAACAAAACTAAATTGTAACAAATGCATATTGAATACTGAAAGGATCTAATCTGAAAAATCTAATCACATATTGGAACGAATGGCACATAGCTGAGAAAGATGAGCTCAAGTATCTTTGAAGGAAAACATTTATCAGCCCGAGGTTAACATGAAGGCCATAATGAAGTGTGACCATACCTTTGAACTTGATGTCCAGACCACTGAACTCCAATTCAACCCCCTGCAGCGCCTCTCCTAACGTCTCATGATAATGACTGATCGTTTTCTTCGTTCCCACACAGAATGGAAGAGAGAAGTACTTGTATGTCTCCTGTCGGTTGTGATAAGGGCCTACTGTATTCATCCACAAAACCACCTCCTCTTTATCTGTGTACTGCAAAAGAAACAGTGATTAGCTACCATTTCACTCATCAGTATCTTCTCCATTGAGATACCTTATATGACTTTAAAACGAACGTCTTCTACGTACGTATCCACACTCTGTTTAAAACGGATTTAATGTGATTGTCTTGTTACAAAATTAAAATACCATTCCGAATCATATGTGAACAATTGTCTAGGTTACTTACATCATTATTGCATGGCGCACAATTTACCATAGGTTACCCTTTAATCTTGGGAACTCAAGTACTACTGCATCACCTTCCAAACTCTCCATTAACAGCTTTTTGAAACATCAGTATCGTTGGAAAAATGCATCATTCTTTTACACACGTCTACTTGCAAAGAAATCTAATTTTCACACATACAGTGTGATTCAAAGGGACATGAGATGCCCATCAGAGGCTGATCTGATTAATTTTACCTCTGAATTACAGCTTTGTTGATAAAAGAGCAGTTTTCATGATTCCTCCATTAACAAAACAGGTCCACTGCAGATCAGTTGTCGAGGATACATGAAGACAATTATATTCTTCTTTACAGCCAAGAACATAACCCAAATAATAGATAGTTTACGTCATTGTAAAGTGATCATGAGTGAGATCCTTTGGGTTGTGACATTACCAACAAAAGAATCTGTGAATGGTTCAATGAAAGCAGAGCTGGGTGACTTTACAAACTTACAATTCCTAAAGCTAATAGAAATACTTCAACACTGTAATTCCATGCTTTGTTGGCAACTTTAATACAATGATAAAAACAGAAACTACTGTTTTAAACCCATCAAAAAACTGTTTAGAATGTTAATAATCCTCATTAGTTATAAAATCTAATATATTACAATATCTACCATTTTGTAACATCAACTTCAGAACTTGAGTGTAAATTTTTCTACATGGGTTTTCTGTATGCAAGTCAAAAGACATGTCACTAGATATTGTAGAAGTGAGTAAATGTTTAATCATACAAGGTTACTAATCTATCTAATAATAAACCCTTCACCAGCATTTAACACAAGAAATGTGAGGGATCATGTACACCATTCTTTAATGAAACTTGACTTTAGGAAAAAATGGTCCCTTCAGACTTTTTAGGAAGATCATTCAGTCATTAGGAAAAAAAAACAACAACATAAAAGTTGAAGGTAAACCATGGTTCAAGAAAACAATCTGTCAAATTGCAGTCAAATTTCACTACAGCTGAAAAGGATAGACCTTGATAGGTATTTTGCATAACGTTGATAGACTGACTGATTTGCATAGTTACACATAAGATTTCACTATCGATAAAGAAGACTTACATTGAGAAAATGTTGGGCAAGTAGTCACATTTGTAACCATCTTTCAAACACATTAGATAAAATAGTTGAAAATGCAGTAAGGCAGGTTGGGAACCTGTAGATCAGGTAGGGTTAAAATCGATGTAGAGGACAAGCTTTGTAAAGTCACTACAACATTGTTCTAAATATAATAAAATCAAAAGTATTTGTACTCATTAAACTTTAAAGGGGACTTCAGATCCGCCCCTTTGCTACATTTATGAAAGGTATGTAACAAACGAAGGTTACATTTCTCAATGTAAATATAAATATAAAAAAAAAAACATTGCTTGAATATCACCAAAACCAATTTCTGTTTTATGATGAGTCTGGATCAGTCCATATACAACTATGCCATAGATCATTAGCAGCCAGGGCATCAAAAGCTTTTATTATGTTGTTGGCTCTAAAGACCTATGCCTATATCCTCCAATCAACTGAACCACTGAGGGCACTGTGGATAAATTTTACTCATGAAGGAAATGCAACACCATGGTGTTTGCTGGCAGGTATAATCCACATTTTTAAAGATGTTTATTCAGAACATAAATGCTAACAAGCAGTTTTTCGCTTTGTGAGTTATTCCCTTACATTTTGAATTCCTGTCATAGGTTTTAGAAATTAATAAATACCGGTAAATACTCTACTGAAAGAACGGAAATGTAGTGATTTGGTCTGCAATAGAGTTTCTTTTGCTCATGGCGGAGACACTCAGATAAGTATGACATCACTCCAGAAACCCTCTACTTCCAATCCAACCAATAACAGAGCTTTTGTTCGACGTCTATGCTGCACAGTTACAACTTTAAAGGAACAAACTGTGTCCATAGTGCCCCCAGGGGGTTCAGTTGATTCAAGAGGATATTAAGGCATGGGGAGACTGGCTCACATTCAGTAGGTGGGTTAATGTAATGATTATAGTCCTGATAATTTCTGTTTGGTGCTTTTAAGATGTGACCATTTTAGTTGCATTACAGAATTTTGTTAACTAACAACTTTTATAGTTGTTTTAATTGCTAATAATTGTGTACTCAGACCAATAAACCATGTCATTTTCGTCCAATGTTTCCTTTAAAAAGGGAAACAGCACATTTAGCTTAGAAATCTTTGTCAATTATAATGATATACGAACATACAGATGACTGTTGCCGACACTCATCATCATCATCATCATCATCATCCTCATCATAATTCCTAAAATCTCAACATAAATAAACTATCATCACACACAATCCTACAATATAAAATGACGATTCATTAGCAAACAATCGCATAGATGGCTCATTGTGAAGTGATCCACTTTAACTATAAACAACTTGTCATCTGCAGGTCTTGGTGAATCAATCTGACTCTAACCTTTTAGAAAACAGCACCGGATTCAACTCAGTTATGGAACCTCATCAAAACAGGTACAAATAAATATCAGTACTAAAATCAGGACACAATGGAAAAGTGTTCAATAGAATGATAAAATCTTCCATACAATGCAATGTCTGCAGACATTTGCCCTATTAAAATCAACATTCACTTACATGGTTTACATGAACTATCCCAAATATGTAGTTCCTAGATTACATCATAATGTATGATGGTTAACTCAGCAGAACAGTGTAGTCTATAGTTAAATGTCTATACTGTTTTATCAAAATACTATTTTATTTTCACCAGATTGTGCATACCTAAAATGCAGTGATTTAGAATGCCTCTATTCTATAATATCATATTATTAGCAAGCTGAAAATGGTATATTAATTGTTTTTATTGACAACTCGCCCAAATATAAGTTGAGCAAATATCAATAGTACAACAGGCATGATTTTATTAACACAATTACATTATATCATTCATTATGATGCGTAAATGAAGCGGATATTTGATGGTAAACGTTACCGACCGACTTCTAGTTGCTGAAAACGGTTAGCCGATACAGTACAGTAACGTTAACCCATAGACTGAATCTCAAGCAAATCAAAAGCTTAATCCAAATAGACATTAAATTAACTATGCGATTTGTAAACAGTCTGAAAATGCCTGCCTAAGAAACAAAGCCCCTGCTGTTAGCAGAACATAATGTAATGTTAATGGGATAGCCAATGCTAACTAGCCACGTAGCTTCAGATGAGCTTAGCATTTACAACTGACTCCGGAAGATGAATCATCCTTGCTGACAGTTCTGGATTCATTTTTGTCTCTCTAACGATGTCACAGAAACTCGAACAATTCCCGAACCTTCCCAGGGGGATATTCGCGGAAACCAGAGGCTTTTGGCCCGTAGTTTGTCTTACCTTGTGGTCGTGTTCATCTGCTCGAACTAGTAGCAGTGAACTAACAGCAGCTGTCAAGACAACCATTTCAACCGTCCTCTTGCAGAGCCCCATGTTTATCCAGGGAATGTTCTGCGACTAATTTGAAACGGTATCTTTTCTGGGGGGCTTTCCCACCTTCCTTCTTCCTGGTTCTATGACAGTGGTTGTCTCGAGATACGAGTTTGTCGTAAAACCGTTCAACGAGCCAACAGCAGGTCGGTTCCTGATTGGATGGATGAGGTCACGTGGTGCATTTGCATCAATTGATGTAGAGTTTGGTGAGTCAACGTTGAGAAAAGAAACCGAGTGGCTTTTACACTCGTGGCCACGTCATCTGGGCGCAAACAGTGGTGGACAAGGAAAAGGCAAGAGGCTTTAACAGGATGTGAAAATAATGCCAATCAGTTAAAGTAGAATCTAAATTACTTGACAAATATTCAAGGGCCTATCATCAACCAGTAAAATACATTTTGATAAATATATCGGAATTTATAAAAAGTTCTTAGGATGGCTTCTTCTTCTTTTACTTTCGGCTGTTCCCAGTTTAGGGGTCGCCACAGCGAATCATCCTTTTCCACCTAACTCTGTCCTCAGTATCCTCTACTCTTGCACCAACTACCTTCATGTCCTCTTTCAGCACATCCATATATCTTGTCTTTGGTCTTCCTTTTGACCTCTTGCCTGGCATCTCCATCTCCAACATCCTTCTTCCAATATAACCACTATCCCTCCTCTGCACATGTCCAAACCATCTCAACCTGGCATCTCTGACTTTGTCTCCAAAACAACCAACCTGAGCTGTCCCTCTGATGTGCTCGTTCCTAATCTTGTCCATCCTAGTCACTCCTAAACTGAACCTCAACATCCTCATCTCTGCTACTTCCAGCTCTGTCTCTTGTCTCTTCCTCACTGCCACAGTCTCCAACCCATACATCATAGCTGGTCTCACTACTGTTCTGTACACCTTTCCTTTGACTCTTGCTGACACTCTTCTGTCACACAACACCCCTGACACTTTTTTCTCCACCCACTCCAACCTGCCTGCACTCGTCTCTTCACCTCTTTTCCACACTCCCCGTCACACTGGACTGTTGACCCCAAATACCTAAACTCCTGCACCTTCTTGACCTCAGCCCCCTGTAACCTCACTGTTCTATTTCCCTCCCTCTCGTTCAAACACATGTATTCTGTCTTGCTGCGACTGACTTTCATTCCTCTTCTTTCTAGAGCTGACCTCCAACTTTCCAGGTTTTCCTCCACCTGCTCTCTGCTCTCACTACAGATCACAATGTCATCTGCAAACATCATTGTCCATGGAGATTCCTGCCTGACCTCATCTGTCAACCTGTCCATCACCATAGCAAATAAGAAGGGACTCAAAACTGATCCTTGATGTAGCCCCACCTCCACTTTGAACTCCTTTGTCTGACCTACAGCACATCTCACTGCTGTCTTACTTCTCTCATACATATCCTGAACTACTCTGACTTACTTCTCTGCCACTCCTGACCTCCTCATACAGGACCATAGCTCCTCTCTCAGCACCCTGTCATACGCTTTTTCTAAATCCACAAAGACGCAGTGCAGCTCCTTCTGACCATCTCTATGCTTCTCCATTAACATTCTCAGAGCCAAAATTGCATCAGTAGTGCTCTTCCTGGGCATGAAGCCATACTGCTGTTCACAAATATCCACTTCTCTTCTTAGCCTAGCTTCCACTACTCTTTCCCAAAGTTTCATTGTGTGGCTCATCAACTTTATGCCTCTGTAGTTGTTACAACTCTGCACATCACCCTTGTTCTTAAAGATTGGTACTAGGACACTTCTCCTCCATTCCTCAGGCATCTTCTCACTCTCTAAAATCCTGTTGAATAACCTAGACAGGAACTCCACTGCTGTCTCTCCTAGACACTTCCACACCTCCACTGGTATGTCATCTGGACCAACAGCCTTTCCACTCTTCATTCTCCCCAGAGCCTTCCTCACCTCATCCTTTCTAATCTTTTCAACTTCCTGCTCTATAGTATTCACCTCTTCCTCCCTTCTTTCCCTTTTATTCTCCTCATTCATCAACTCCTCAAAATACTCCTTCCATCTTCTCAGCACACTCTCCTCACTTGTTAGCACCTTTCCATCTCTATCTTTAATCACCCTTATCTGTTGCACATCCTTCCCATCTCTGTCTCTCTGTCTCGCTAATCTATACAATTCCTTCTCGCCTTCCCTAGTGTCTAACCTGTCATACAACTCATCATATGCTTTCTGTTTGGCCTTTGCCACCTCCCTCTTCACTCTGCGCTGCGATTCCTTGTAGTCCTGTCTACTTTCTTCAGTCCTTTCAATGTCCCACTTCTTTTTAGCTAGCCTCTTCCTCTGGATGATGTCCTGTACTTCCTCATTCCACCACCATGTTTCTTTATCTTCTTTCCTCCTTCCAGCTGACACACCTAGCACCGTTCTCCCTGTCTCCCTGATCAACTCTGCTGTAGTTTCCCAGTCATCTGGAAGCTCTTCCTGACCACCCAAAGCCTGTCTCAGCTTCTGTCTGAATTCTTCACAATCTTCTTCCTTTTTCAACTTCCACCACTTGGTCTTCTTTTCAATCTTTCCTCTTCTCTTCTTCCTGACCACCAGAAACATCCTACACATCACCATCCGATGCTGTCTGGCTACACTCTCTCCTACCACTACTTTACAGTCTCTGATCTCTCTCAGATTGGCTCGTCTACAAAGGATGTAGTCTACCTGCGTACTCCTCCCTCCACTCTTGTAGGTAACTCTATGTTCCTCCCTCTTCTGGAAATAAGTATTAACTACAGCCATTTCCATCCTCTTGGCAAAGTCCACCACCATCTGTCCTTCTAGGTTCCTTTCCTTAACACCGAACCTGCCCATCACCTCCTCATCACCTCTGTTGCCCTCGCCAACATGCCCGTTGAAATCTGCTCCCACTACTACTCTCTCTCCTCTGGGAACACCCTCAATCACCTCATCCAACTCACTCCAAAATTTCTCCTTCTCTTCCAACTTACAGCCTACTTGTGGAGCATAACCACTCACTACATTCAACATCACCCCTTCAATTTCTAACTTCAAACTGATCACCCTGTCTGACACTCTTTTCACCTCTAAAACATTCCTCACAAACTCCTCCTTCAGGATCACTCCTACCCCATTTCTCTTCCTATCCACACCATAGTAAAACAGTTTGTATCCCCCTCCAATACTACGCGCTTTGCTACCCTTCCACCTGGTCTCCTGCACACACAGAATATCTACCTTCCTTCTCTCCATCATGTCCGCCAGCTCCCTACCCTTCCCTGTCATTGTACCAACGTTAAGAGTCCCTATTCTCAGATCTACACTCCTGGCTTTCCTCTTCTCTTTCTGTCGACGAATCCTTCTCCCTCCTCTCCTTCTTCGACAAACAGTAGTCCAATTTCCACCGGCACCCTGTAAGTCAACAGCACCGGAGGCGGTCGTTGTTAACCCGGGCCTCGACCGATCCGGTATGAAAATCGATTTGGTGACTCGCATATTTGGTTTTGGCATATTTTACGTCAGATGCCCTTCCTGACGCAACCCTCTCTATTTATCCGGGCTTGGGACCGGCACAGAAGTCACTGGCTTAAAACCCCTGTGGCTAGATTAGTTCTTAGGATGGCTACAGAATATAATTAAGCCGTTTCACCAAATTGGTTCTATTTGCTTGTATTAACTTTTCAAATGCTTTTTTAGATTTCATTTCAAAACTGATTCATCTAGCATACATACTTGTGTATTCCAAATGGGTAGTGGTCCTTCTTAAGTAAAAGTTTAATTGGATTAATATTTAAAATATGTGTTACTAAACCTCTTTTTATTCTTTATTTAAGTAACCAGACTTAGTTTTTACCAAAGCATTAGCAAATATATGCTAAATAGTTATCAAATATGTGCATTTTTATACTAAATTAATTAAAAATTAAATAATTTGAGTAACAGAATAATATTTTTAATTGAACAATTTACATGTTTTCACAACAGATGACAATTAAAAAGAAAATACAGATATGCTCAGACATTATTAAAAGAGGAAAATTGGAAACAAGACAAGACCTAATAATTAGATAATTAATATAATAAAAGAAAGGAAATAAGAGGGGAGTGTTGTCTGTTTCATACATGCACATGCTGGAATAGAATGGAATAAAAATGTTGATGCAGCAGATAAACAACCTATTAACAAAATGAAAGCTATACAATATAATTATATAATATATATTGCGTGATGGGTAAGTATCTGTCTGTATTTCACAGCATTTGAAAACCATTAATTCAGACCAAATCTCAAACTCCAGTTGCAGAATCGCAGCCCCAAACATTCCGGGAACTTCCACCATGCTTCACTGATGCTTGCCCATTATTGCACCACACTCCAGCCCTAGGCCGGTCCATAAACTTCCATTTGTTTCAGCGAAATATTTAACACCTGCTGCCATTTTCTTGCACCCATTTTTACTGCATACTTAAAGAGCTTGGCCTTGTCCTCATCATTTAAGTTGTTTGGTTTCATTCTTTGCATTTAACATAACATAAACCTATCTCCATGACTCTGTGATTTTCTAAAGCTAAGATAGATATATGCTAAATCAGTTTCTATGGTAAGCAGTCTGGTTGCTGTGGTCACTGATATAATATGATGTTATCCATGCCAATACGATCTACCAAGCTACAAGTCTCTATGATTTTCCTTAGCTGAGATTGATATATATTCAATTGGTTGCTATGGTAAATAGTCTGGTTACTAAGGAAGGGTCAGAGACATATTATAATATTCCCTTCTTTACTATATCATATAAACCACCCCAAAAGTCTCTATAATTTTCCAACGTTGAGATTCTAAGAATTTGGTTGCTACGGTAAACCATCTTCCTAGGGAGTGGTCTGTGATGTCATAAATATTTTTAAGTTGTTACTATGTTTAACATAACCACACCCATATTTCATCTTGAATATATTTTCAGAGCTCTTTTCCAATCATTCTCAATGGTCATTATAAGCTATTATGCCAAATGATGAATTTTATGAGTGAGTAAATCATCTTTTATGAGTAAAATAATCTCAAATGGGAGTATGGCTAGCAATAAAAAATGAAAAGTTGACCTTGAAAATCGCCATTACACAAAACAGGTTCAAAACATAAATATGCTTCTTTTCTTTGATTAATGTTCAATGATTAAGGAAACAAAAAAAATGTTTGTGTTGTTTTAAATATCTTTATTTTAAATGTCGGCAAAAGGGAATTGGTATTGGATCGTCATGGCTTTGGCCCTCTTTCTAGATTGTCTCGTACAATTTGCTCCTTGGATACAAATTATTGGGGAGTTTTAAGACTTTGGGAGGGAACCAAAATCCTCAAATTAAATATCTGGAATGTTGCCACCATTTTGGTAAATATACAAGATGAAGCAGACAGACATAAAAAAACCAGATACCTTCAAAACGTAGCAAATCTAGTCATAAATAAATAAGTAAAGGACATAATCAATTTGGAATGGAGAATTTAATGCACATAAGACTCATTGAAACACTACAAATGGAGATTTTCACGTATGCTTCATAGTGCTGGACATCCGTTTTCCTATTTAAATTAAGTTTTTATTATTAAAAGAGTAAAAAAACAAACATTATTACACAAGAAGCTACATGTGTTTAAAAAGTGACAATTTAGTTGTGATATGATAAAAATCTGTGTTAAATTAGCTGGCAAATGCATAGTCCAGCCCACTTAATGTCTTTTTTCTCATGGTTTCAGTGATAGCACAAAATCCCTGTAAAAGAAAATGAGCAGATAGTCATTTACTATTTCACATGAAAATAAATTTTGTTAAATATTTTATGGTAAATATTTGATTTATTCACAGCACAAGCGGCCACCGTCTCCCTTATTTTAATTAGAACCATTCAAACAAAAACACTAATAGAGAAAGCTTTCACCTGATGATATCCGGCAGAGCAGGGTCTCTGTAGAGCCCATTATGAAGATACCCAAGCTTTCCATCAAATGACACAAGCTTGACCCGTTTATCTGAGTTCTGAGCATTTCTTGCAATTCTGTAATTCTGGAGAAACACAGTTTAAATAAGAAAATGAACCTTCAACTTTGTTAAATGTACAATACACTTCAAACAAACCTCTTGAGCCACGCTAAAAGGAACAAGATGGTCATCTTCAGCATGGAGAATCATAATGGGAGTCCTGATTTTCTCTAAACTTAAAAAGGGCGAAAAAAAGACATTTACAACATTGTTTCAGAAAAATACATTGAGTCATCTTACAAAACAAATGAACAAATAGCACTATATTGCCAAACGTATTCCCTTTGCATTTTGATGCATAAGAAAATTCTGCTCCAACTTTTTTGCAAAGGATCTTCACTTTAGGAGTGAGTTTTTCAGTGAATTGCATTTGTGAGGTCAGATGTTTGATGAGAAGGTATTGTATAAACTCATCCCAAACGTGTTATATCAGGTTGAGATCTGCACTCTGTTTTTTATCTATTTTTTCATTGGTGTGTAGTCATGTTTGAACAAGAAGAAGCCATTGCCAAATTGTAAATGGTTTAAATCACAGTTCAAAATTGTTACTTGTTATAATTAACCTTATAAACCTTTGTTACATAATGGGATACTTTAGTTTTTAGCATTTAACATTATGGTAGAAAGTGATTAGAGAGTAACTAGAGACTGGATTGAACATCTCAATTTATTAACTAATAGTATGTAAAACAATAAGTAAACAACTAAAACAATACCAAGTGACTGATCTGATACGCTCTAAACGTTCAGATCACAGGCTTTGTCATTGGATGAAGAAGCCCCGAACACTTCTCGCCCTCTGCCTAAGTACTCTTCAGAAGTCTAGTTGAAACGTAAATCAGACAGGAGAAGATGTTTTAGTTCAGATATACCATTTAAGGTGTTTTTCAGAGACGAAGTGACCAAAAAAGGTGTTTCTTTCAGAGGCAGACACCATTGTTAATTAAAGGAATCACATATGTTAATTGTAATCCTTTTAGGACCTTTTGCAACACAAAGTAGCTTCGAGAACTGAGCTACACTATCTTTTAAAATGATTAATTTCAGTTCATTTAATTGAAACTAAGGGGCTAAGCCCATCAGTTCCAGAAAAACAACCACTCTCTGAAAAATGTGGAACAATACGGAGACACAAATGGGTTGCTTGGTCGTGCTGCCAGAAGAAGGCCATTACCATTTAGTCATTGGACTGATAATGGCTAAAACGTGAATGTTTTTGCCACAACCATAAACACTACATTTGGAGAGGAGTGATGAATGGAAAACCATTCCCACTGTGAAACACAGAGGTGGGTTTCTGATGTGTTGGGGATGTGTGCACTCCTAAAATGAATGCAGCATGTTATCAAAGGATTTAAAGCTGCACATGGGACATTTCTGGATATTCCAACACGACAATGATCCAAAACACACAGCCAAGTTCACTTGTTATTGGTTACACCAGAACAAAGTGAAGGTTCTGGAGTGGCATCTCAGACTCCTGACCTCAATATCTACGAACCAATCTGGGGAGAACTCAATCAGGCCAAGAATTTACAAGAGTAGGGGGCTGTTTGCCAAGAACAATGGGGTGCTTTAAAGAACACCAAGAGACTTGAGGCTGACATTGGTGTTAAAGGAGGGAATACAAAGTATAAAGAACTAAGTTATGTAAACTTTTAATCAGGGGAATTTCGAAAGGTTCTGCTGTCATTATGATTTTAAAAGAGTAAACACAGTTGTTTGACAATCGGTGGCTTCAACCACTAACTATGAGTGAGAGAAAATGTTTTTTTTTTTTTTTTTTATTTAATTTTCAGAAAAATGGCCTTGAAATCCACAATTTTGGTCCAGTATGTAAACTTATGAGCACAACTAGAAGTGACCATGGAAGTGATTGGAATATTATTTGTTTTCAATGGGCGAGTGAATACAATTGGCACTATAGCACATGTCAATCACCATCACATACTTTTCATCCGTTGGAAAGACGAGCTTGTTGTTTTTCATTGGATTGAAAAGGAAAAACTGAATATATGGGAACTTCCAATAGAACTGGGGAAAAACATAAAAGAGAGGTAAAATGTTAGTCACAATAAAAAGTAAAAAGTTTGACCTATATTTTAAATGATTATCTCAGTAATCACATCCTAGCGATTTGTTAAATAGCCTCCTTTCAGATAAATAACAACTCTAGAAGCCTGATCTCCACTTTCTGTCACTACATGACTATTTTAGGTCAGAATAAATACATTTATTATCAGTAAAAACCTAAGTCTTTAGTGTAGAACAATGCAAATTGTTATTTTCCGGTTGTGTTAGAATTGGAGAAAACATTTTGTTTTAAAGATCCAATGTACAGCTCACCCAGGAAAAGGGATGTTCAATTAATCCATTTGTTATGAATCGTACATTTGAGAATCCCCCCTCAAGAATAATTCCATCAAACTGTTTTCCTGTCAGCAGATTTGAATGAAATCAAAGTTACATACATACAGACATAACGATATTTAATTTGAATAAAATGTACATTATTAAAATCAAAATGTAATTTAATTAGAAAAAAAACAGGTTACAAAAACAAAGCAGCTAATGGCCTGTGATGATAAATAAAAAGCTCATTTAAAAGAATATAAAATGGAGACACATAAGAAAAAAGTGAAGAGTAAATGTAAAATCGCACCTTCCTCCAGTAGTTTTACAGCAGTGTTGGTTGTTACACTGTTAAAAAAATATATATTTATTTATTGCTCAGTTCATATTACAAATACAATTTTATGTAAAATGTGTAAAGGGGTTATGAACTGGATTTGTTTATTTTATTTTACTTTATTTGGACTGTTTATGGGGGATCAATTAAATGAACATGAACTTTCTATATTAAAATATACTTGCTTTGCAGAACATGTGATTTTGTGGTATTTTCAGCCTGGTTTGTCTGCAAGCAGTCAGTCAGAGAAAGTGACAAACTTGATATTCGGAAGCACGCTTGAACTCTGCACTCTGATTGGACAAGATTTGCATATTCGAATGGACTTACATAACCCTGTGTCTGGTGAGAGGGAGTGGACCCAAATAACCATTCTCAGATGGCAGAGGGTTAAAGTTGCGGAAAACAATTCTATATTAAAGCTGTCAGTACCGAACAAAGGGCCTGAGCACCTTCAGGGTCATTATCACTCTGTGGGCAGGTTGTTGTAATATGCAGAACTGTCTAGGTCTAAAAACTCTTCTAATGAGTCTAAATATTTTTAAAATTGGTAAAAAAAAGTACCTTATCAATGTTAAATGTATTTCTCATTGTAGATGTGTTCAGACATGGACTGTTAACATTAATTCATTCATAATATGTCCACACATATTAGTGTTCTAATTTTCAAATATGTCCTTCAAACACAGTCTGAAATAACAGAATAAAACCGCAGAAATTATACATTTCATGTTGCCACTTGGTGACACTATAAAAGACATTGAAAGATGTTATGTGGATTTGTTCAGACATGGACTCATACAAATTTGAAGCTGATCTGACATTGCATAGCTGACTTATTAACACCTTCCATTTTGGAATCCATAATTAACACCTTCCATAGTTTGCTTCGCAATTTAACATCTGATGTGCCTTAAGATAAGACTTATGGAGTTTGGAAACTAACAGAAAAAATCTCTACTTTGTTAAAGTATGACATTTGGTGAGGTTTTGAAGTAATTGCTGACTTCCTTTGATTTAAGAAACGCTATAATTTTTTTATATTTACGTCTTGGTTCCCTACACATGTGTGCCAAATTTCATTTGCATGCAAAAAACTGAAGAGACTTTGCATGCAGTTCAACATAAGAGATTTTGCCACATTCGCTTTTCAAAACACAATCATTAGACAGACATTTTTTACCAGTTCTGATTTGTGTGCAAAATTCTGTGACTTAAGGAACATTTAGGCACTCGAGACTGTACCGAAACTTGCATAACAATAATGCTCTGAGCAATTACAACAGAACTCTATGCACCTTCGGTGCTCCAGCCTCATAACTCGATTGGACACTTGCAGCAGTTCAATCTAACTATCACATTGATAAATGCACAGATAGCCCCATTAACCTTCTCCGAAGGTTCCCAAAAGAAAGCAGACATGTCTCTGATGCTAATTTAGGCAAAAAATGGGGATAAAGGATAAAAAAATAAACATTTTCCATTGAAGACTAAAATGATTTATTATTAAAATGATGATTAATGATGATCTGTCCAGAATACGCTAAGTCTATTTTGTATATACATCCGACAAAGCATTAGTGCACGCATAAAAAAGCAAAATACATTACCCAGAAAAAATACTGGAGCATTTCCTCTGTCCATCAACAGAGAAGACTGTTTGCCTTGTTTGTAAGGTGAGGTTAGATGTTGTCACGTATTGGGGCTGGGCAAAATTTGGGTTTTCTTGTCAAAAGCGTTTTTCAATAATCCAAAGCCTTTAGGCTACTTTCTTTCCATCAGATTTTTTATGATAATAGATCAAGCATTTTTTCTCACTTCATAACTCCTTAAGGGTGATTAAAATCATATTCTACAAACCCAGTGCCAAGAGAGTGACCCCAAATGCAGACCAGGCTGTCGACGCTGCGTTGCTTAACCCAGTTGTAGAGGTGTAGGGCATCTGTGGTCAGCCCAGGCTCTGTAGGTTCACCAGTGGAGTCCCCAAAACCTTTCAGAAGTGAATATATTTGAGTAGGAAACAAAGAGAAGTTCAGGCTATAGCAAGGAGCAAGCAGCATCTCAACCCACCTCTGTAGTCGATCACTAAAGCATGATATCCAAGAGCACTCAAG
The DNA here is from genome assembly GCA_007224835.1 of Danionella cerebrum. Taxonomy (NCBI): domain Eukaryota; kingdom Metazoa; phylum Chordata; class Actinopteri; order Cypriniformes; family Danionidae; genus Danionella; species Danionella cerebrum. The sequence continues at coordinate 81,127 of SRMA01025765.1, forward strand.
ACCTGTGCAGTGAGACACCTTTAGACAACATCATTTTTATTTTTTGAACATTTTATTTCAACATTTAACAATTAAGTTCGATCACCTTTGCAACTCCAATGCGGTGTGGCATTGATCTGTTTATCACAGGAACAGAAAGTCACAATGGTATAAAAGAAAAAAGTTAATGTCATTTTGATTGAAAATCATTTTTCAATGCTGTATGGCTGCATTTAAAATAATTAAAAAAGATTCATACTTTTATATAATTATATAATTACACAGAGAGTAAAAGACTTCAAAACTTTATTTAATAAAAATCTGATTATAGCTTTTAGATCATAACAGATATTTCATGTTTTTACAAAAGGGTAAATTTTAAAAAGTGTAAAAATTCATTGTTAAATGCAGTATTTCCTGTGGCCATCTGTTGGTGCTATAACTGGTACAGTAGGTTGCTATATAGATTTGTTCAGACGTAATCTCTTAACCCTTTAGGACCTACGGGAGTCCCGGCGATCCCATTTGCCCATTTTTTTGTCAATTTGCAATTTGATTGCACAGTTGTAAATTGTTTATTTTGATGTTTATGGTATGTTTTCTGCAAAACATAAAATTAAGGAATGAATTTACTAAGTTTAAATTCACTGTGGTTCAAAATCATTTTGTACAACTGGTGGAGTTCTATGGCAGGTCTTAAAGGGTTAACTAGCTACTAGCGATTTCCTTAAAAGGTGCTGTTTAAAGTAT
>SRMA01025765.1:81875-114111 GCA_007224835.1 Danionella cerebrum
GGGAGGGAGGGGTAAGAGAAGGAGAGAAAGAGAGAGAGAGAGAGAGAGAGAGAGAGAGAGAGAGAGAGAGAGAGAGAGAGAGAGAGAGAGAGAAAGAGATTAAATACTTTTCAAGCCAAAATAAATTTTGTGTGCAAACTTTAACCATATAGTTGACATTATTAACTAGTGGACTACATTTCCCATAATTCCTGTACCTGCTTCCAGTCATTTGTTATTCTAAATCAAACTCTAAACCCCTTCAGATGTTTAAATTCACACAGAATCATTAATAACTTGCTGTTGTGAAAATCTCAGGAACTTTCTTTGAACAATAAAACTCTTGCCTGTTTCCTCCATTGCCATGGAGGTAAATGAAAACAGGAGACCCATCCCCTAATGATCTCTCATACCAGTCCAGATTTTTCCCCTGTGCCTCCTTCCACCTTTGCTCAGGTACAGTGTGCCTATTGATTTATAAAACAGAACAAAAGTGAGAAAGAAGATTTGAAATGATTTTGAAAATTGCACATGTTAATAAGACGTAATGAAGCTTAAAAACAAACCACACGCCCACTCGCACTCCTTTCTCTGGTTCGAGATAGAAATTAACTGTGTGATTAAGTCCAAATTCCAAAGGTCGACTGAGGACAGTAAGATCTGTAAAAAAAAAAAAAAAACACTTTAATTATTTACGGTGAACATTAGGGAAATATAAAGTTGCTTACCAGTGGAGAAGTGCAGAATCAGAGGTAATGTTGCAAAGAGGATGAAGAAGGAAAGAAATACCATTTTAGGCCATGGCCACTGAGAACTAAATGCAAAATTAACAACATGGTAATCAGCTTTAAAAAAATCTGGATGTATTTGTAAAAGATAGCAACAGAAACAAGTATTTTGCTTCAGTTTTTGCTTCATTTTTTCTATGAACAATTAAATGAAATAGTTCAATATAACAAAAAACTGAATAAACAACATACTTTCAAAAGCCATAACACCTCAAAGATCTTCAAAAGACTTATTAAACAAAGATTCTTATAGCCGACAAAGATACCTATGGTTTGCACATATCAGAAGGGACTTTGTCCAACGCTTATTGGTAGATTGTCTCATTAACATTTCAGTTCAAACATGACATACCCAACCATGAATTATTTCCAGTACCCGTGGAAGGAGGACTTTAAAATGGTTTTGATGGTACAAGGTCCTGCCCGTTGTTCCTTTAATGGGAAGAAGTTGAACAGTTTCCTTTGCTGAGAATCACCCCAAAGAATAATATTTGGCCCACCATGTTTTATGGTTTCCGTTGTTAAACAATTTGAGTTTCTCATCAAACCACAAATCTTTTACACAAATCTCTTAAGTTTATTGCCAGATTTAATTGTATTGTCTCCCTCCCCCTTTTGAGCATGAGGTCTTTGCAGTTATAGCACCATGTACTACTGTTTTACCAATTGTTTTCTCAGTAACTTTGATCCAAGCTGCATTAAGATCAATGGCAGGACCATCTCATGCAGCTTTGGGCTAGAACCTATCCTCAGGATTAACAAAACTTTATAATGTGGAGACTTGGATTGAACTTCATATTGGGGGAGAATGAAAGTAATGTTTTGTTTTCTTAACCTTAACAACTGCGAACTTTCACTAATTTTCTTTACAAAGTCTCCTATTCCGTGTGTGTAAATCACAGTTTCGTTTTGTACATCCTTGTGCCTTTCACCTGGGACATGGTGAAAATTGTGAACCGATTAATTCAGTGTGCTGGCGTATTTGCACAGATAAAGTGATGCTCCCAAGAGAGGCTCCTGATCTCCACTAATTACCTGCATGAAAGATGTCTGAGAAACAGAAATCTGGCTAAATTGATAAAGGCAAATACTTATTCCAATTACATAAGTGGAAATAATTAAAAAAAATGTTTTTTTATTGTTTTTAAATCTTATTATTACTCTCTACCTCAGTTACCTTTAGAATTACAAAGTATAAGTAAGCGACAAAAATTAGTAAACTGGGAGTGAAATGCCCGAAATGGAAGAGCATACTGTATTTGTGCTACCAAATACATTTAATTTAATTAAAACACATATATTTCTCAATTGCATCTTTTTCAAAGTAATAATGTGAAAAGTTATTTGTTGTGTTTAGAAATGATAAAGTGTTACATCTTGTTAAATATTATTTCAGATTTATGCAGATTAACAGAATTATTTCACTTGCCTTTTATGCACATCTTTGGCTTGCTGACCAGATTTTAAAGGTCTTCCAACAGATTGATTTATTTCAGATTCATTGAATCTTCGCTTCATTTTCGCGAGTCCTGGATTAGCTTCGAAACGCTTGCAACCACTGGAATCAAGTGAAAATGTAAAGGACGAAGTGCGTGGACTTTGTTTAGGGCGTAACTTTAATATCTTTTGATTTGTTATGAAACGTGGTGTTATGTGTCCTCATGTGCAAAACAGTAATGTATGTTTCTAATAGTAATAACACATATACTGAAAATATAAATGTCGCCTTTATTTAAGTTCGGCTAAGAAACTAGATCGTAAGAATTAAGTGAGAAAACGTTGCGCACACTCTTATTTTGTTACCTCAACTCAACAACGTCACTTCCTTTTCTGATGTTTTAGGGAAAAAACTCCATCCAGTGATATTTTGATGTGTTTAAACAAAATTGTAAGTTTAAAATAGTTATTTACACAACCTCTCGGGGTGATTTTGACTGGTCCCTTTCGGAACATTTGCTTAGTTAAGACGTTAATTAACGTTAAGCACAAATGCTCGCGCGCTAAATTCAAAATGAATTTGGTTGGTTAAACACATCAGTGGCCTATTTTTAAGGCTTGTTCTCTTTAACAGTTCATAATTTGTCAGTGTTATGTAGTTTGGATTCCATGCCATGATGCTCCGAAGAAAAACGACAGCAAAAGTGTATAAAGATCCATCAACGGACGAAGATTCAGACAACACGTGAGTATTATTACATTTACATTTATGCCTTTAGCAGACGCTTTCATCCAAAGGGATATTTTGAAAGAATGAACACACTTTTGTCAGGTTTTGCTTTCTCTGGGATTTAAACTCACAATCTTTGCGCAATGCTCTACTGAGCCACAGGAAAGATATCTGTAGATGTTGCCCTCTTTTTTAATAATAATAATTTAAAAAAATCTGATGATGTACAGTACTGTGCAAATGTCTTAGCAGGTGTAGAAATGGCTATTCTTTTGGCCATAGAGCTGTCCCTTTTTTTAAGAGAAAGAAAAGAGGCTTTCACACCCAAGTACACTGTTTCCACTGTGAAACATGGGGTGGGAGCATAATTAAAATGTTTCAGTGTGTTTGTGTATCTCGTCAGGGCTGAAGAAAAAGGTAGACCATAAGAAGCTTTTGAAAGACAATCTGCAAGAAATTTTGGTTTGCGTCAACATTTTGTCTGCAAACATGATACGACCCAAAACATGCCTCACTCCTGTTCAAGAAATGCCTCCAAATCAGAGAAGTAGGTGTAGTTCACTGGCCTGCACAAGACGCAAACCTGAATGCAACAGAAAATCATGCCAGAAGACCAACAAAACTTACAGAATTTAATTTAATAGCCAGTTTAAAGTATTTATTATAAATAATTTAGCCTCATCATCTGACATTTTTGGACACTAAACGATACAAGGAATATCGGAAAAGTCAAGTTTACATAAGATCCTCCATACAGAATATCTGCTAAGGAAGAATTTTAAGACGTAGTTCCAGAGACCTATGGTGTGTATAATATAAAATATAAAATTGCCTTTGTCTTAACCCTTCATTTATATTTCGTTAATAAAACATGAAATTTCAAAGGGGACTGTTAATTCTGTTGTCAACCATTTCTCAAATTTTCTTTCTGTGTTAACAGAACAAGTCATCAGAAAGATGATGGCGAGGAGTTAGAAGAATGGTTGCCAAATGTAGACGAGTGCAAAAATAAAGCAACACGGCTGAAGGGGACTGTTGAACCTGCTGCAATAAAAGCCACCAAGAGAGTGGCTAAACCTAAAGAACCAAAACAGCCAAAAGTTAAAGCAGAGCGGAAGCCAAGAGTTGCAAGAGTCCCTAAAGTGAAGAAGGAGAAGCTCACTGTAGAGCAGCAAGGTGAAGATGCTTTGTCACCGAAAGCTGGGTTGCAGCAGGTTCATGTTAAAGAAGAGGCAAGTTTTTAAAACTCATGCTTTCTTTTTCAGTGTTGACTCATCCCTAAACTGCAAAATGCCCTTATCTCTTTTTCCTGAAACAGTTAATAAAAATTACACTTATTTTCCTGCACATTTTTAGTATTTATTAAAACAACAGTATTATTAATTCTATTCCTTATGTTAGAGGTTATCTATCCACCTGAGCAGTGTTGATCCAGCTATCCACCGAGACTTTCCTGATGAGGGTCCATCATGCAGCCAAACTTTACCAAAAATGAAAAAAGAGGAGCCAGATGATAGCTTCACCTTTGAGGAACCAGCTCAGAAGAAGCAGAAGACTACAAATGCATCCCTGGGAAGACCGATAAAATTAAAATCTGCCAATGTCAGTGTGGAAGATTTCCAGATGAATTGGGATCCTATTCGGGTGAGTTACCTATATTTTATTTTGTGTGATAATGCTGTTTAAAAGTTACTGACAATTGTTATTGTTAGTCTTTTGTAAATAAGTAGGCGTGGTAGTTTACAATAACAAGTTCTGTCCATGTCAAGCTGAGTCATATTTTGTTTCATATATGTATTATATAAGGCCTTTTGTACATTTTCTGGAATAACTACCTATATAAAAAAAAAAAAACACTTTATCATGAATGATAACGTGAAATCCAAATTTGGTCATACCGCACAGCCCTAGGATTTATTATAGGAAAGGTCCTGATAAGTTTGTTTTTTTGAAGTGACCTATAAAGGGTAATGACCCCCCCACCCCACCAATCGGCTCCCCACATTTCTGCCGTACCACAGGGCTGGACAAACAATTTGAGATTTTTATGTGCGCTGAGCATTATGGATATAACAATGTATCGTGGCACAGTTTGTCACGATACAGAAATGTCATAATACACATCATAAAGTTATAATAGTCTAGTAGCTAACTTGTGTTTAGCCCTATTTATTGCTGTACTTTGAGTATGTTTAAACATGAAAACAAAATTTTGTGCAGGAGCTACACTTCCTGCAGCATTCGAACAAACATGAGAAACAACGGAGGCATTTTTATTTTAGAAATAAATAATCTATTCATGTGTCTTGCAATGAAGTGAAGCTTCCATTGAGCCACTCCGCCATAAAGCCCCGACTGGTGGAGGGCTGCAATGATAGTTGATCTCCCGTGTGCATCTCTAGAGTTCAGCCACAGTGATCTTTGGGTTCTTGGGTTCTCTCGCCACAACAGGCTACACACAGAAGTATGAATTAGGCTTAAAACTTGTGTAAAGCCTTTATGGAAGAGCTGAAGCCGTTATAGCTGCAAATTATGGGGCTACATCATAATAAATCCTATGCATTGAGAATGGGAGTTCTAAAGCATGCATAGTCATCCCTATATTGTCATATAGAGCTTAATAAGCTGTTGATTTTCTGAAATTGGTGGGAAATAGCAAAAAAAAAAAAAATGTAATTTGTGCACCCCATGTAGGTTCTTGCAGAGCGGACTGGTGTGCAGCAGTGGGTGTGCATGAACATAGCACAGCTCCTGCAGGAAGAGAATACCATTCCCTTCATGGTTCGCTATAGAAAGGAGCTGATCGACCACATGGATGCTGATGCTGTTCGGGATGTGCAGCTTTCTCTCGAGGAATTGCGGTGAGAAAGAATCTTTTGCACGTTTTAGAACTGTTTAGTAAATAAATATGAATTTGGGTTTTAAGTGAAGTTCATGAAAGGTTTAACTGTGTCTCCTACTGGATTGTTTAACTTTTTCTGATTGCTGTATCTTATTTTCTATTTAATGAACTTTAACTGGAGGTATTAATGCTTAAGAAATCAACTTTTATGATATTCCTTGCATCGTTTAGTGTCGTTTCCTCCTCAAAAACATGCCTCAAGTTTTATTCAGAATCGTTCATGCATGTTTGTGTTATCCTGTATTTCTTTTTTGTGACCTGAAAACGGCTTGATGTTCCTTGCAACGCCCATAGTTCTTAGCTCCGCCCTCTGACCAATCAGATTTATCGCTAGTACAACTCATCTCTATGCAGATCGGGTGCGCCACCTGACCCTGAAGTGCTGAAGAACAATGCAGCGAAAGTGTGTTTTTTTATTTTTTACAGGTTTTTCGTCATTAGGGTTGTGTGATGTCAAGCAATTTAATTTTAATGATTTAATAATTTTTTAATAAATCACACAAGTGTTTGGATATGATTTATTGGTGTTGACATTATTTTTTTTTCAAAGCATATTGAGAGTTGATTTTATTTTTATTTTGTATAGGTCTGTGGCAAAGAAGAGCAGAACTGTTGCTCAGACATTAAAGAAGGAAGGAGTTCTTAATTCAGAGCTGGAAATGGCTCTGAAGAACTGCACAACGCCTGATGAAATAGACCATGTGGTGAGAACTGATCAAGCTTCTCTGTGTTACTCTTTATTAACATTTAAACACACAGAACATAAAGCAAAAGGCTAAAAAACGTATAAAGAAAGTATTGTTGAGAAATTAAAACAAGGAAGAGAAAAGCAATACATATTACTTTGATATTGTTTTGTATCTAAGCAATAATCCAGAGCAGTTATATTTAGATCTTTAACGTTATATTTAATTTGATTTAACATTTTAAATTATTTTAGAGCATTAATGTAGTGACTTAATTCTATTCTAAAATGAATAAAAGCTGTTTGTCCCCACTCCATTTACATTAAAGAATAAAACAATTTCAAATAATGTTTCAAATAATCAAACAAATGTAAATAACAGTCAAAGACAACCCAAGTTAACAAATCATGTGGTTTGTAGATGAAGGTTTTTACTAGGAAAACCCTCCCTGTTAAAACACAACTTTGCTTTACACAGATTTAGAATTATTGAGGCGAGACGCCGGTTCGATTACTTCTACACGTACCGTATTTGCAGTCATGTAATTACTTGAGCCTGCCTGACAAAGTAAAGTAGACTAAAATATGCTGAGATCCAAAGAAATTGGTTAGAGAAATTGGTCTTTACCGCAAATATTTTTTATTCAATATTATTCAGCAATTTTGTACCAAGTAAAATCCACCAATCAGGCCTGGATATGGTAGAGATGTCAGATGGAAGCCACTCCTTAGTAAAGGGCACCTAGGAACCAAAGGGAATACGAAGGACTCTCAAATCATAAAAATAGAATTCTCTGGTCTGATGAGACTAAAATGTAATATTTTGGGGTACATTTGATGGTGGCAGCATCATGCTGTGGGGATGGTTTTCAGCAGCATGAACTGGAAGTCTAGTCAGGAGAGAGGGAAAGATCAATGCAGCAATGTTCAGAGCAGTGGTTCTCAAACTTTTTTTGGTCGAGCCCCCCTTTAAACCTTTAAAAGAATCTGAGCCCCCCCAGATGTAAAATAATAATTATTTAATAATTTATTAATAATTATTTTAATGTAAAATAAATGTAAATACTCCTTAATGTTAAAAGACACATTATTTCTAACTTATTCAAGGGACAATTCAGTTGAATGGAAACAATTGTATGCTTGTTGTTCTAATATAAATCCTTCTGATTTTTGTCAGCTTATGAAAACCCACAGAACTCCATTAATAAAGGATCAAACTGTCCAAGTTTGTGAAACTGTCCAAGTGAATGTTTAGCGGAAAAAAAAACCCTCACAGACTGAAGACGATGCAGATCGATCATCATCTTATCATCAGGCTCAAGAAACAGATCACAGATAAACTATTAGCTCCGCCCATTTCACATCTTGAAATTTATTTTAGCGTGAGAAACCACTCAAATGTGAGAGTCTTACGTTCAATGTGTGAGAAACGGCAGTTCTGCAGTTTCACTCGTGAGTATGGATGCGGAAACATTGTTGCAGCTACCATAGCCAAAGGCTATGTGGGAAATGTAGTTTTTTTTTTCGTTTCTGGTTTTTTTTTTTCACTCAAAACTTTTAAGCTCTTGCGGACCACATTAGATTACAAGGCGGGCCACATCTGGCCCGCAGGCCTTGAGTTTGACACGTGCTCAACGTCTTTTGGCTATTTATTTTTTTGTTCTTTTCTTCTCATCTGCTGATGATCTGCGCCCCCCCTGCCGGGCACTCCCCCCCACTTTGAGAACCACTGGTTCAGAGACATCCTGAATGAAAACCTGCTTTAGAGTGCTCTTGACCTCAGACTGAACATTTCTGGAGAGATCCTAAAAGGTCTGCTTCCCATTCAACCTGTTAGAGCTTGAGAGGTTCTCCAAAAGAAAATTCCCAGAGACAGATGTACCAAGCTTGTGGCATCGTATTCAAAAAAACTTGCGGCTTTAATTGCTGCCAAAGGTGCATCAACAAAGTATTAAGCAAAATGAAATGAAATTAAACAATTTCATAAAAAATACATTTTACAATGTCAGTACAGGGCATCGTTTGGGTAGTTTTTAGAAATTAGAGGCATTTTTGATTTATTTAATTCACTTTGGAATAAGGCTTTAACAAAAAAGGTGAAGCAATATAAATACTGTTCTGGTGGACTGTAAACATTTTTTTTTTATGTGTAATCACAAGAAATGCATATCAATAATTGTGCTTGTTTATGAGAAATGTTTCTCCGATGAATCATTGCTGTAGAGCATCCTCAGAAAGTGTGTAATTGATCATTTAATTACAATTATTTTTCTCAGTATGCCCCCTACAAAAAGGGCAGTAAGCTGTCGAAGGCACGGCGAGCTAAGGAACTTGGTTTGGAACCTGTAGCATTAGCTCTGCTTAAAGTACCACAGATGCTGGATCTCCACACCTCCATCCAGCCAAACACTAAAGGTATTCCAAAATGTTTTAGGAAATGCTTTTTGTTCCTTCTTTAAGGGTTTCTACTGCAGTTTCTCCGAAACCATTAAAGTTCAAGCTGCTAAATCAGTAGAGGGCAGCAAAGGACTTCCGTTGTGGTAAAAGATCAACATCTACAGCATGGTGACTTCTATCTCAGTTATTTACATGATTTACGAATGAAAGCTCAATAAAAACTTAAAACTGTATGTTTCTTAATTGTACTCCTGTTTAAATAAGGGTATGAAATGATGGATATAAGTGCCATGCTATTTAGTACAGTTTAAAACAAAGATGTATAAAACAAATCTAAGCAATGTTCCAAAAATATGCAACATCACAAATGTGGAAGTAACCATAAAAACCACTGCCACTCCCACAGCCACACATGTGACCATGACAAAATATAACAAACCAACTTCTTTTTAACTAATTATTTAATGGAGCTTGAAGTGGTTGATGGTAAGTTGAAATCTCGACCCACCTGCAGACTCTTTCTTTAAAGCAACAAAATGTGACCCAAAAGCACTGTTGACCACAGTATGAAAAATACTTACAAATATCTATTTTATATTCCACCAGAATGTCAGACTCACAACGCACTCGTTAATTTCTGGGGCTTTCTAGTTTCTAATTGTTTAAAAAAGTAAAACTGATGGGATGCATTACCACTTCAAGGGCGAGAGGAAATTTGACTGTTGTTATTGTCAAAAACAGTAATAATTTGCAATATGCTGTAGCTTATGTTAAATGTAAGTGTTTAATAGTGAATATATGTCTTATTTCAAATGAACCAAATGAATAACTTCAAATGAATAATTAATTTTCATGTAATACAATAATGTAAAACAAATGTGAAACATCTAGCAATTGCTGACTTTGGTGAACAACAAAACTCGTCATCTGATTTCGTAGTCTTGAATATTCACTGTTGAATTTTGCCAATTTTTACTTGTTCCAAGATCCTCCATTTGGTCATCTGCCTAGAAACTTGCATCAGCCTGGTGGGGGGTGGGGCGGAGTATTGGGCACGAGGGCGGATCTTCACTGAAGTCTTTTTAATGAGGGACAAATCAAACTCAACCACTTTGGCTGCTTCTGATTGTTTTCAGTTATTTGGTGGAAAAATGAACATTATGTGCCATCAATAAAAAATTTGACACAGAACCCTTTGGTAATTCCTCCTTCTATTATTGTTTTGTGGCTTTTGGTGCATTTTGAGGGCATAAATGTGCTAAAAGTTACTTAATTTTGCACACACTTCAGAACTTGTCAAAATTTACATCTGATTGGGGTTCGGAAAGTAGCTGTGGCCAAATGGCTCTATAGCGTTTCAGCTTATGGTGCATTGACAGTTCGTTGTAGATGCATTAAATTTGGCACACGTGTAGCGTACCATGACTTTAATATAAGTATGTTGGTTTCCATTTACAAAATTGATAGGAAGTTAGCAATTTTGCGAAAAGATCTTGCAAAAAATTTACGCTTTTGCTGCTATCAAACTTCTCTCAAATATTTTTTTCTCCAAAATATTTCAAACTTCTCTCAAATATTTAATCTCCAAACTCTCTCAGTTTTATCTTAAAGCATATGGGATTTCAAATTGCCAAGCTTTATGGCTGTGTTAAATGATTTGTGCACAACGGCTGTCAAAATGAGCAATTTTGCCACAAAGAGGAATTTGTTGATAACTCAGGCATGCATTGTCCGATTGGCTACACCAGGGGTGTCAAACTCATTTTCACAGAGGGCCATATTACCATAATGGCTGTCCTCAAGGGCCAGATGAACTTATAAATGTAAAACAATGTAATCGAATGTAATGTAAAATAAATGTAACTACTCCTTAATGTTAAATAACTCATTGTTATAACTTATAACTTATTCAAGTGACAATTCAGTTGCATAGAAACAATTGTATGCTTGTTGTTCTAATATAATTCCTTTTGTTTTTTGTCAGCTTATGAAAACCAACATAACTCCATTAATGAAGGATTAAACTGTCCATAAGTGAATAAAGAAAAATAGCACTTTTGTCATTTGTTTAGCGAAAGAAAAAATCCCTCACAGACTGAAGACGATGCATATCGATCATTATCTTTTATCATCAGACTCAAGAAACAGATCACAGATAAACTATTACCTCCACCCATTTCACATCTTGAAATTTATTTTAGCGTGAGAAACCACTCAAATGGGAGAGTCTTACGTTCAATGTGTGAGAAACGGCAGCTCTGCAGTTTCACTCGTGAGTACAGATGCGGAAACACCGTTGCGGCTAAAGGCATTGTGTGAAATGTAGTTTTTTTTTTCTTTTTTTTTTTAGACACTCAAAACTTTTGAGCTCTCGCGGGCCACATTAGATTACATGGCGGGCCACATCTGACCCGCCGGCCTTGGTTTTGACACATGTGCTACACATTTGCCATGTGTGTTCAGAGATTATACCTCAGTGTATCTAAAAAGCAACCTACAGTGCCAGTTATAGTGCCACAAATTTCAAGCTGTTTGATGTACAAGTTTGAAATTTGGAATAATCATGTAAGGGATCAAGACCTACACAAAAGTAAATTGAAGTGAGTTTCCAAAACTGACAGGAAATCAAATATTTTGAAAAAAAAAAGGTACTTTTGCACATCGCTTACTTTAAAAAACTCCTCTTATTGATTGTGTCTGTTAATCCTCAAACTCTTATCATTCTTATCTTAAGGCAAATGGGACGTTAAATTGGGAAGCTTTTATCATTTTGATAAAATATGTATGCACAACGTCCATCGAAAGTCTATATTTGACCATAGAGAGCAGGTTGTTATAACTCAGCCAGTTAACAGTTCATTTACATTTACATTTATGTATTTAGCAGACGCTTTTATCCAAAGCGACTTACATTGGGAGTAAACATCAAGCAGTTTGGTACAAAGTGGATGGATCAGTAGACATACACATAGAACACATTCGGGCTAGTACAGAGAGGGAATTCAAATCAGTGCTTCAGAGTGTTTTTTTTTTTTAGTTAAGTTAGTAAGTAAGTGCTTATGTTAAGTTAGTAAGTAAGTACGTTAAGTTAGTAAGTGCTCTAGAAAGAGTAGATGTTCATGTCTGAGCACACCTACATCTATAGTAAACACAACATTTAACATTGATTAGATTCTAATTTTGCGATATGTGACGAACAATTGCCAAAACAATTAACAATATTCTGACTTCGATTATTCACCACCTGGGGGTCATCACACTTTAAGTTTTCAATATTTAATTTGCCCAAATTTTTCAAGACTTTTGACAATTCTTGCTCGAATACAAGTCCTAAATGGGAATTGGTTGTAGTGCTCTCTCAGTCACAGAGCGGCGATGCGCCGGAGATGCAAGAGTTCTTTGACCACTTTAATATTTCATTGAAATTGGTATGTCATCATGGTTGCTTCCCTTTTTGTAGGATTGTCAACCCTGGATGAAGTTTCCAGTGGCGTTCTGGAGATCCTGGCAGACATGATTGCAAAGGATAAAGAGACTCTGACCTACGTCCAGTCACTGTGAGACTCATCATTTTAGCAGAACTGTCTGTTGTTCTCATTTTTTCAAGTTTAACTTCGGTTGGACGAATGCTCTCAGGTGTGACAAGAGTGCAGTGACCATTCATTCATCAGTGTCTAAAACTGCCCTGAAGGAGCAGCAGTCACAACAGAGTGAGCAGAAGGGCAAACCAAAGGACATTGCTAAGTTCAGCCTGTACACCGACTTCACCTGCGACGTCCAACGTATACAGCATCATCAGGTAAGTGAATCTTAAAATAGGGCTGGGCGATATGAAGCAAAAAATATATCTCGATATATTTTGCTATATCTCGATATATGATATATATATCGATATCTTTACAGGATTTATAACCACCACCACCCCCACCCCCCCAAAAAAACCCTACTGCAAAAAAAAAAAAATTAATACAAATGTCAAAGTCGTTTTTTATTGAAGCTCAGAGGTGCTTCTGCAAATTTTCTTTCAGAAATCCTTGTATACATATTATAAAACAATAAAGAAATACATATTGCCTTTTCATTCAAAAATAAAACAACTAAAAACAGGCAGTGCATAGGAACAAAGTGCTCCTGTAACATTTAAGATATAAAAAAAATCCCTGACAACATAAATAATAATTTAACTGTAAAATAATACACATTGCCTTCTTTTCATTCAAAAATAAAACAACTCAAGCTCATCTTTGCAGGACCTCTGTTGTAAGTAACCTTTTCCAATTCAGCAGCAAGCCGCGCTCTCTCTGTAGTGTACAGTCGCGGGAGTTCCTGTCTCAAAAAGTAATGCCGACTAGGTAAACTGTATCTGACTGGGATCAAGTGTTTTTAGCTTACGTTTAAAGCCACGTTGTTCAACGACGGATATGGGTGCCATGTCCACCGCTATGTGAAATGCCACGGACTCTGTGATGCTACACCACCTTGCGCTCTGTCTTTCATATTCTACACTCCGCGTTATAGAATTGTGGAGATTAGTGGAGCTTTGGTTGGCAGAAACTTTCACGGCATTCACGGCAGTAGACATCTGTCTGTTGTTCGTCTGACGACTTAAAACCAAAGTATTTCCATATAATGGAGCCAGCAATTCTTTTTTGCAACAAGTTCTGTAGCCTCCGGGCTGGTTGCGGGCGCCGCCATGTTGAATGAGACGACAGGCAAGGGGAGGGGGAACAAAAGCAAGGAGGCGCGGACGAGCACAGCACAGAGAAGGCACACAAGCAAATTGGCGAAAATTAAATATAGACATTATATCGATATGTACGATATGCCAGAATTCATATCGAGTTTAAAAAATATCTCGATATATTTTAAATATCGAGATATCGCCCACCCCTATCTTAAAACTGGTCTATGGCCATGCTCTCACCTACCCGTCTTTTTTATTTATTCATTTTTTTTTCAAAACAGCCTTTTTTTAAAAAAAAAAAAAAAAAAAGTTGTGTCCACACTGCAAAAAACTGCAATCACAAGGACACTCAAAAATACTGTAACAACTCTACCAAACCAACAGGTGCCAGTCGATTCATGGTGTTTTTAAAATGAGTATTTAACATTTAGGTTTGCAAAAACATGGGTACTTCTGTCTGAGTAAACTCCAACAAAGCCCTGGCTTTGTCCACCATCATGGTTGCTGTTTGTGAACAAATGAGTGACAGAGCGTAACTTCACCTTTGCAGATGTTTGAAAAATGCAGGAATACATGAAAACGGTACGTGTGGACAAGGCTCTCCATTTATTACTCTACCAGTGAAAAGTTTGGAAATGTCTTACAACTCTCAACCTATTTCACGATACAAGATCCAAATATTGGAACCAGGTGGTCAGCAATGCTGTGAGAGTAATTTAGTGTCCAGATATAAATTTTTAAGGACTCTTACCTGCTGACACCTAGTGTCAAGCTGCAAGACTGCACAGTATATGTGTTTTCTGTTGAGTACCATTTTAGTTCAATCGCTTTGCGCTGCCTGACTTTCTGCCAAACTTCCCCCCAATGTCCTGGCGGGTGCTCTTCGAAAATGGAAATCTAAGCAAAGCTGCAAAAGTATACATTTAGATTAGACTTAGATGAGAAAAAAAGGTAATTTATTGGCTTGAGCTGCAAAACAAGCTTTAGATTTTGCCTCTGATTATAGAACTACAATCTTAAAACAAGAAATCTTGGCTCAACATCTTACTTGAAGAATATCATTGATGTCTGACTTCAGAAATCAATGTTAGTTCCTAAGAACCAAGAAAAATAGTGCTTAGATATAGTTAAAATCTTCCTTGATCAAGCAAAAAAAATCTGACAATGGGTTAAAGCAAATTTGACGTAAGAATTCTTCAAACAAGAAGAAAATGCCTTTGAAAAACAATCTTTAAACAAGTTATTTCTGGTTTTCAGTTCCTATGTATGTTGAAAAATTCTTCAACAAACCCAGTTTAACTTGAATTTGAATCTAAATGTAAAGTGTGATGAAGTAGGTGTCTGGACCTTTGACTGACACTTGGGCTCATTCTACCCATCCAGACACACTCTGATTGTGTTGTGCCATGTACACAGGTTCCCGTGGCACTCTTAAACGCGCTTCTGTCACTGCTGTTTAACTCCCTTCCCCCTCTCTCACTACTTGTGCACCCGCTTGCTCAGAGTTGGTTGTGGGCCATATGTCACAGTGACTCAGTCATCCTTCTCTCCCTCTCCTCTTTGCTCTCACCCCTTACCCTGTCCCCAAGTCATTCCTGATCTCTCCCTCTTAACATATGTGACACGTCGCCATCCATGTGCCCGTGGATGAAAGGTTTGGATTGACAGGCAGTGCTCTGTGATGACAAGCGCTCATGGGCTCGGGGTGGAGGAAAGAGGGGGAGAGAGCGAGGCTGAGTGCGTGAACAAGTGGCAAGATCTCCTGTGAAGCATACAGTTTAGCTGTCTTTAATCTGCTGTCGTGGATTGTCAGTGAGTGTTAATTTGAGGTTGCTGTGACCTGTGAGCTGTCATACTCCGGCTAAAATGAACCTTTTCATGGTTTTTCTCCGGAACAGTCTGGAATGCATTGTGACAGGAGACATGTGGGTGCACACGTTCTTGCTTGTTTAGTTTAACACATCAGTTGTGTGAGTTTATTAGGGGCACAGATGAAAAGGGTTTCAGCCAGACTGTGTGTTCCGGGGAAGGCTAATGTCAAAAAGGAGAAGCATTCGTCATTTAATTTCACATTAATCGAGAGTATGTGAATTGGTTGTATGTAAAATCAAACTGATTTAATTTCATGCAATAAAAAAATAAAAGAACAATGAAGCACATATTTCGATGTGTGCTCTAATTTTTTTTGAGAACACAGAATATATAAATGGTATAAGAATAAATTTATCCGAGGTCGGTAGCTTTTTTTTTTTTACATAAAACTCAAAACATTTATAATAAAATCTTTCAAATTGCAGTATTAATCATAAAAACAGTTTTTTTTTTGTATTTTCGCCACGATCAACCCTCACCTGTCAGTCAGAATTCAGCATAGTCATAAACATTATAAGTGATAAAAAACACACTTTGTCAACACTAACTATTCATTAGTGCAGGTCTGCTGTTATCACTTCTGTGTCAGGCGCGACAATTTGTTGAATATCTGCTCTGCATAGAGATAAGATATACTAGCGATTAATCTGATTGGTCAGTGGGCGGAGCTAGAATTATGGGTGGTGCTAGGAACATTGTGCCTGACTTCAGCTTCAGAATAACACTCTCTGTAGAGAGCAGTACAATAATCAGTGTCTGCAGGCAACAGTGAAGCAAGGTGGAGCTTTCCTGAGGATTTAGCGCTGTATTTCTGCAAATGGAACTGGACCGTTGCTCAGGATTGAAGAAGTTGTCAGTGCGGAGAAATAAATGCAGATACTTGGCCATTATGTTCTACTATCAGGAAAGTGAATGATTGACTCCAGATTTATTCTGCAGCAGGACAATCACCAAACATTGATCCCAATGTCATTAAGATTTATTTTTCATGCAAAAAAAAAAAAAAGAGTGTGAAGTACTGGAAGTTATACCATGGCTTCCACAGAGCCATTGCGTGTATAAGGGATTATATGAAGATAAAAAGCAATGTCCACAGAAATCTGTGATTGGTTTTAGAACCAGCTGAATTCCTGCAAAAAATTCTACTGTTTAGAAGGCAAAGGGTTATCTTCCAAATATTGATTTGGTTTAGATTTTCTTTTTTTGTGTACAGCAATTTTTTCAAACCCGTATAAACATTTGCACAGTACTTTATATCTCGGAGGAACATTCATTGGCTACTATTATCTAGGGAAATGCTGCTATCTGTATTTATGATGGTCTGAGAACCTACCTGGCAACCTCTAGTCTGGGTGGAGCAAGAGGTTAATGTTTTTTTTTTTTTTTTTTTTTTTTTAGTGATGGCACTGCCAGTTATGGTCAACGCACACATTGCTCCTTTAAAAACAAGTATGAATTTGTAGGTCTTTTTCTACCTACATTTTTTTATATGCAATAATACTTCTAATAAAAAAAAAAAACATTCAATAAAACACATCGTGTAACATAAAAAAATCTAACAAGTAAATGCTTGGAGGACAAGGAGCATTACATTTACAATAATGCTAATACCATTATAAACCAATTTAAATTTTAGATTTTTTTTCTTTATAAAGTTTGATTTGCAGCATTCATTATCATTAATATAGTTCATTTTAGAGTCAGACAGGTGTATGACTAAATATTTCTCATAGTGTCTACTTTAGCAGGTAGTTCCCAGTCGACTGCACTAGTGGTGCATGTATTTATAAAGCAATGGGGTTTGCTATTTATTTTGTGTGGAGAATAGTCACTGCTACATTTTTGAGCTTCATGATGTGAATGTTTGTTTTTCTTTACATGCAAAGATAGGAAGTAAAAAGTTCATCCGTTCTTTCTGTTTTTCTAGAGGCCATTCCCCTTCGCCCTGTTCCATGGTGACACTGGTGCCTTTGTTTGGAGAGCAAATATTGAAGAAACTTGTCTTTAAAACAATATTATTTCCGTTGCATTCTTTCTTCATATTTTTCCAATTATGATTTCATTGTTATTAAGAAACGTGATATGAATATTTTTTTCTAAACCTTCCACTATTCAATTTTATGTCCTGTACTGTCCTTTAATATTCTACTAAACTCTTTCTGTTTTGGGGGTTTGAGTTTTAAAAAGTTTAACCGTTAGAAGACTGGGAAACTTTACAATTTACTCTAATAATTTTTTTATTTTTTTTTGTACAATCCCAGTTCCCCTTTTTTAACATATATTTTAAAATTATATTATATAATATAATTTAAAATTATATAAAATTAACACAATATTTTCGCAACGGACGTGAAAGTGTTTAAAAAAATACAATTCAGAGTATTAAATTGTTGTTTATGGAAAACATTGCAAAAGTTGACAATGAAAAGTTTAATTACAAAAATCAAAGGTGTTAAGACACAATAAAAATCCTCAAAAAAAGCAGACAAGATAAAAAAAACAGCCGAATCCCCTTAAACCTCATACACTGTTCCAAACACTTTTTTTTGTGCCATAAATGAAAAACAAAAAACAAAAACACAAGCCATTTCACAGGTCTAATACTTCCAAGGGTTATTCCTTCTTTTCACCCCTAGATGGCAGTGATGGCACCGATTTGGAGTCTTCAAAATGAAACTGAAAGACAAATTTCCCCACATTTTTATTTGAATTACCTTGCCAATTCTGAGTCATAACTTTTTAAATGTTCGTTAAAACAAGAAGTTTAACACGCTTTGCTTTTGACATTATTTGTATGTGCATCTATTAAGATTAATAATAGAGATTGCAGTAGCTAAATAGATAAAGCTGGGAATGAGAAAAGTTTGATATTAGTTTTGACACTTCCCTCATCTCTTGGAAAACTTCAAATGCGATAAACACTGCATGAGAAAACACAAGTAAACAGCAGCCTCAGGCTCTGGAGATGCCAAAATATGGAAATATAATTTTCATCATGTTTCTGGCTGCATTAATTCACATCTTGATCAGGCCATTAGCTGTTAAGCACTGCTCTCTGACGGGATTCGTGTTCAGGTGGGGGGGGGGGGGTTGGTGGCATTTGTCAGCTCTGTTCTTCCGCTTGGAGTCCAGATTGATGGGTCATCTTTTGCGTCTCGTTTCCTTTCCAAATATTTTTCTCATAAAAGGTCAGATACTTAAAACTATTTGCGACGCAGCATGTCACTTTCCCTCTAGTGAGAGAAAAATGAGTGAGGCATGGAGCTTTTTGTTGCGTCGTAAGTGTGTTCTAGTGCTTGCTGACTAGTTTTAGGAGGGAACGGGAGGGGGTGGAAGAAGCAGTGCGGTACCGTGCCTTGCCTTGTGTCGGCTGTCTCTACAGGTTACTCTGTCTCGTTTCAGACGCTAGCCATTAACCGTGGGGAGAATCTGAAGATTCTGACAGTGAAGGTCAACATCCCCGACTGGGTGAAGAATGACTTCTGTAGGTGGTGCATCAACATCAGGTCAGCACACACATGCGTAGCTCCTTTACACAAACACACAAACACCATGCTTCTTCATTTCCTAATGACTGGGCCTGTGCTGCTGTTTGTTAACCAGCTGTGACATCAGTATTTAAGGGGTGTTCGTGTACAAAATTTTTGTACTGTTTTATTATAGCATTTTTTACATTAAAAACATAAACACAACAATTGTTGATTTTACCGAATTCAGTTTTTTTTTTGGTTGTTAAAACTTTTATCCAGTTTACAGAAGTGGATGGGGTTGGGGGTGCAATTTGCTTGTTGTAACTTTTAAAATTTCAAAACAGATTTCAATAGAGCGGGAAGAGGGGGTATGCAGCGGCCATTTTGTTTGTATCCACTAAGAGTCGTGCTTAGCTTTATTATTTAACTTTTTCTGCTAAATATGATTTTAAGTATTTAATCAATTGTTGTTGAACCAATTTGGGTTTATTAAAAAAAAGGAAGAAGCTGATTGGCTATTGGCGCTCGACATCTCTGCTGTGACCAGTTGTCTCATTAAAGAGCATTGGCCTGTAAAAAAGGAACCAAACAATAAAGACAAGAAGTCCAGCAGCAAATACAGGAGAGACCAAAGCTCACAGCTTGAGAGGACAACTGGTATGAAGGAGATTCTTATAACTATGTGGATGCTCTTTGTTTGTTTGTACATTTTTTGTCATGTTTGTTTGTTTGTATAGGCTTATAACCTAAGCCCTGGCATGTCCTGGGAACAGGCCCATAAATAATCTAAATATTGTGGAATTCAGAGCATTGAGTTAATTTTTTTTTTCTCAAGATGTGAAGGCCTTTTTTCTAAGTTTGGGCAGTTTGGTCAAAGTCCTTGAAAACTTGACAATTGTACATATTCATACATGACATATATTTATAGACATATATAGTGGCAGTCGTGGCCTAGTGGATAGGGTGGTTGACTGGAGAACAAAAGGTCGCTGGTTCGATCCCCAGCCCCACTAGGAGTCGAAGATGGGATGAGTGTTGAAACTCTCTCCCTTCTGAGACAACCATGACTGTGGTGACCTTGAGCAAGTCACCAGTTACCCACAGCTTCCCGGGCGCCGCAGCCATGGCTGCCCACTGCCCCCGGTGTGTGTTCACGGTGTGTTTATTCACTGCTGTGTGTGTGCACTTGGATGGGTTAAATGCAGAGCACAAATTCCTTGTATGGGTCTCCCCATACTTGGTCGTAACGTCACTTTCACTTCACTTCACTTCACTTTATCGTATGCCGTTAAAGCAATTACATTTGAAAAGATTACATAGGCAATCTAGACCTAACCGGATATTTTTGAGTCTAGATTAGGTCTAGATTTCCTAGACTTGGGTCTAGGGCTAGATTCCCTAACCAAATGGGAGGGGAACCGGAGTACCTGGAATTAATTTCTGATTAATCAATGAAATGCTCCTTGTGTGAAAAACCAATCGGCGAGCACGAAAGTCAGCACTGTGAGGAGCACTGTCAGCTTTTTGCCGTCGAATACAACAAAAATAGGATAAACACGGTAAACAAGTGTCACCGTGTGCAAGCATTGTTTTATCAGATGTAAGAAATCATCACGCAGCAACTTTTTCACGTACAGATGGAGGCCACAGGGATTTGCTCGACCAGAGCTGATGGAGATTTTGAAGAATGCTGCGGAAGATTCCTATAAGAGGTTCATCATGCCCTTCCTTAGTCGAGGATACCGGTTGGTTTACCAGATATATAATACTATTATATATATTATATAAAACATTTAAAACCGAATTTTGTTCTTTTTTTGCTCCTTTAACAGGACAAGGTTGACTGCTTGTGCAGAAAAAGAGTCGATTGCAATGTTTGTTCGTAATCTGCGCCAGCGGCTTCTTATGTGCCCTGTTCGAGGCAAAGTCATCATGGCAATCGACCCAGGATTTAACCATGGCTGCAAACTGGCAATCTTGTCCCCAACCAGTAAGAAAGGCTCCCAAGTAAAATAAATGCAGATCAATCATTCTAAAATTCACACAAACAGTAAAAAATAATAATAGTAGAATAGAATTTCTGCGGGGTCTTAAAGTCAAATTGTAGGCCTTTAAAGTCATAAATTTAATTAAAGCCGCTGTTCTGCGTCGTCACGTCTAAATTTTCGGACACTCTTCAGGTTGAGTGTGCCTGAGATTTCACAGCATGCATCGTGCAAGCAGACACATTTGGTTGTTTAACAAAGATCGCTGCCATAGCAACCACAAATAAACAATTTTTTTTGTAATTTGTAAAGGTTTTAAAATTATGAAAACAATTTCATGGAACAAATACAAATATCCGAAAATGTAATTGAAATCACCATAAAACAGTAACATTTCACACTGGAGACATATTTCTTTATAAACATAACATTTTATTTGTAGCAAAATTTTAAAATCTGTAACATTTCATGTCTTAAATGTATATATAGAAACTTAAGTATAAGTTAAAAATTTTTGACTAGATAAGTTACAAGATTTGGGACAATAACGATAATAAAAATTTTGATGAACTTTCAAATAGCAATTTTTCCATATTTAAGGCGCAGAATGGCTAAAAGCTCTTGTTCCATCACAGTTTTGTACATCTAGAGAAGCTTAAGACATTAGACAAACTATTCAAGATATATTACACATGTTAACGAGATCAGATATATATGAAGGAGCAGTTTTGTATTTGTTTAATATGTTTCTTGCAATTGAATTAAAATCTCCTGGGTTTTGCTTTTTACGTTTTTGTTTTATATATATTTTTAAATTGGCCAACCACTCCTTCATCACAGCTATTGCAGTGGAAGGCAACAAATCTGTGCTTGCCAGATATTTACAACTGTTTATAGTCTGCACATCATTGATAGTTTACAGGTTATTTCCTAATGACTGTGCCGAGAAGAATAATGTAAATGAAGTAGCGGGCCTAATACAGATCTGAGTGGGATACCCATAATAACAGAGGAATAGCGAAAGTTATTTTTAAACCATTTTTTTACAAACATTCTATTTAATAACATTTGTAGTTATTAAAATTAAAGAGTGTAAGTGAAGGAATTCGGGATTTAAAAGGTAAACGTTGAAAATGGAATATTAATACTGTTTAAGAACTGCGATTTATAAATATTGTTTATTATGACATCAAATCATGGTTCTTCAGATGCTACTCTATAGTTTAAAAGAAGCATGTAGAAAACACAGTTTTTTACAATATTTACCTTCAGGTTTAATTGAAATTAGATAAATATGCCTTGTTTTGTTCTTCAAAATCATAATATAATAATTGGATTTCTTATAAAAATGTGTAACATCCTGGTTGTCAAATTACAAATGAATGCATTATTGTTAAAAATAATGTAATTCACTAGTTTATTACTGGCTTGATTTTTTTTTTAAATAAAAATAGGTCTTTATTGAATAAAATAAAACAAACAATGAACACATTTGGCTTCTAAACATTGCTTGTACATTCACAGACATCGACGTTCCTAAGGGTTAATTCATCTCCACAGCTGTGTCTGATTGGCAAGGTGTGATGCGATTAGCCATTGTGTCCTCTCAGTGGGTGGAGTTGCACACTGTGCCTACTGATCAACCTGCCGGGTGTATGTCAGGTGGCATCGCCATGTTTTGCCCATTGCCCCGCAGCAGCACCACATGTAAACCCAGCTTGACTGTGACAGGTCTGCGGGTGTGGAAGTCACATGACCTGGTGGGATCTTGAGGTGTCGTTTGGGATTAGATTTCTTGTCTAAGGCTGATGGAAAACGGCAGGAGAGAGGGACTGCTGTAGCTTTATGATCACGAAAACGTACTTCCAGAATCATGCAAATCTAAAGCGTTTCCATTGGAGATGTTTCCCCACCCTCATGTGATTCTGTCTTTATTTTATTTTTTCAGGTCAGATCATGCACACTGATGTGGTGTACCTTCACAGTACCAACAGGCACAGAGAGGCAGAAAAAATGCGCCATCTTATGTTGAAATACAGGTACTGTGGTCAATAAGATTGAACACAAACTTTGATGTTGGCTTTCAAAAGTGCCGTTTAAAGTCAATGCTCTCATTTCTAAATAATTTTCCTAAGCTAAGATAGAGATATGTACGTAGGTTGCTATGGTTAATAGCCTGGTTGATATGAAAGTGTCAGTGACAGAATGTTTCGTGTGTCCCTAAGAGTGAAATTAACCAACCCCATGTTTCTATGACTTTCCAAAGATGAAATAGATATAACCCAAATTGTTTGCTATGGTGCCACATCCTAGCTGCTATGGAGGGGTCAGTGAGATCATATATAATATTTAATATAATGTTGCATTTGTCACTACACATTTAAACCAACCCCCATGTCTCTATATCTTTATATCTCTATAAAGCTGAGTTTGGTAATTTGGTAGCTAAGGTAAACCGTTAGGTTACTAGGGAGCTGTCGGTGATGTCAAAAAAACGTCATATTTTTGTTGCCTTTTCCCATTTAAAGTCAAGAATTTGTATTTAACGATTTCAAGGGTTCATATACTTTTGCACAGTGATTGGTATGCACTTGCACAGACTGGTACCCTTCTCAAGTGTGGTGAGTTTAAAGGATCTATGAGATTCTCACTATGAGATTTGACCATACATTTTCAAAGGAATATTTCCCAGTATTCTCAGCAATTTCCCAGAGTTCCTTGATTGATACCATTCTTAAAAGATATAGCAATCCAAAACTCTCAATGAAGAGAATAGAGGAAAAGAAAATTACTGCAGGAGTGGGAGACACGCTTACATGCTAAGCTACTAGTGTACAAATAATCTAAGGCCTAAGAAAGGGGAGTCCAACTCCCTACCACCAGATTTACAGTTAGTGTTATCAATAAATTGTATGAATCCATGGCAAATCGCATAGATGCAGTCCTTTAAGCTCATGGAAGTCATACAGGATGTAAAATTTGGATCTCACAGCACTGCTATGTAATTTGCTGACACATTTTTGTAATTTATTCAAAGACTTTTGAACATTCTGTTTTGATTTAACGAAAAATCCTTTTTTTTCTGCGACACTTCTTTATTTCAGTGCATTAAGCATCATATGGCGTTTCATTTGAGATAAGCGACAAGACTTTCGTCAGGGATGACAGAAAATTGTTGGCCCGTTAGTAAAGTTCTGTTGAGCTTTAGATCTCTGATAGTCGTTTCTTTTGAACATGAGTTTGACCACTTTCATTTATTCTTTCGATTATTAAAGTTTTATTAAAAATTTTGTTTGTCTCCCACAGCTGTCAAACTATTGCCATAGGAAATGGTAAAGCATGCAGAGAGACAGAGGCATTCGTTAATGACTTAATCAAACAGCGCTTCTTCAACCCACTGGATGTGTCTTACTGGTATGATATCTTACATTTAATAATTCGAAATTAGTGCTGATTGTTTTTTTTTAGTTATTGATTTGGATAATGTCCAATTAGTTTCCTCTCATAGAATGATGATGGGTGTGGTTTGATGTAGTTGATTTGGAGATTTAGTATGTTAACTAATTAAATGTCTCTTAACATTTGGAAACACGTGAGTAAAGTTAAAACTATAACTTGAGCTAATACTTTAAATGTAGTTTTTGTTTCCCCTGGAAATTAATTTTTATAAATTAAAAACCTAAATTTTAGGCCTTATAAATGTAGTCCAAAATAATTTTTCGCAGGTTTTCATTTTCTGACCGAGATCGAGTGTCCTTGAGACTGAGAAACTTGAGATTTCCCAGCATGCCCCATGCGAGCCGTGTTGCTATGTTTTAGTTTGCTCTATAACTTTGAAATATACATATTTTACTTATTATGCTTAAATCAAACAAGAATTGCAGAGTACACTGTCGTACTCACAATCTTCCACAACTTTTTGTTGCCTTTGGGAGGCAACTGGAGATTCCAAGGCTGCCACTAGCTCCACAAGGTCTTCATGACTCCTTTAGCACAAGTCTTTTTTTTTTTTAGTCCTGGGGGCTTCATCCTAATAAGGAGCTTGTCCTAGATTGATTGTTCCTCGACCCATTGTTCTGTTAGTAACTCTCCAGCAGCTCACTCTTTTATGTGATTATTAAGTGTCGCTCTTGTATTTGTTGAATCATATTTTCCTTAGCAATAATGAATTAATATCCTGAATATATATTTCCAAAAACTGTCACATTTGGTTGTTTAACAAAGACGGCTGCCAAAGACATTTACAAAGGTTTTACAATGATGAAAATAATTGTTTTATGTTAGTTTTCATGTAACAAATACACCAATGTCCAAAAATGTCATTGAAATCACAAAACATTGCTACTTTTGCAAGAAAATGTGCCATTGTTAGCCATATAACAGTAACGTTTCACAAAGAATTCGCTCATGAGGTGAACTTCTTTATAAAACATAGCATTGTTAAACAAGTTTCAAACAGTTTCATGTTTGATTTAATGTCATAAGTGCATTTATAGGTGTATAAATTACTGTAAAAATAAAAAAATGCTAGTTTTAAATGACAAAATTTGACTAAAACATGCAATTTTTTTATTTTTAATTTTATTTTCATTTCTAGGAACAAAACATTTACACTTCAAATTAATTTTTTTCCTTTATCTAGGACTCCTGGATTTTTTTTTTTTTAACTTTGTAAGGTGTTGGTTATTTTTCAAGCTGATATAGGTTTTAAATTTTTTAATTCTTGATGGTCTTAAAAAGTCTTAAATTTGACAAACCACCAGAAACGCTGTTTAATGGAGATCAAAGGTGATCATAAAATGCTTTCCGAGAGCTGCCCAGTTGTTTAGTTTAAGGTCACCTCAACTCCAGCTTGAAGCTTGAAACTTTTTATCAATAAACTACAAAGTGCCGAAATGGTAACGCAAGCTCTGCAGAAATGGAGTAAAATAAATCTGGAATGTGTTACTCTGGCAAGTTTTTAATGGTATCTGGAACTTGTTTGACTCTCTCTAATTAAAAACAAATATCCCTCACCGTTCTTCAATCCCAAAGCATTGCTATGTTTTCTCATCCAAACCAAATAAAGGCAAGACCTGGGATTGTCTCTCTCTCTCGTCTAGCTAGACTGGTGTTTGTTGACTTATAGGGGTGACTGGAGAGCTGCCCAGAACCGCTGCGAAGCGGCGTGCTTTTGGTGAACAACTCATGGTGGTTTGCATTACAGCACTACACAGCCATTAGTGCATCTCATATGGGTTGCCAGGTCTGCTGTGGTACTTTTCAGCAAATCATGAAGCATAAAATATGTCATCCGAGGTGCTCCGCAAGTGGATATAATCGCAGCCTTCATTCCGACCTGAATGTGGAAGATTTGTGATCGGCCGAGTGTCATTTCTGGGTCTGCCAGACAGTTTGAACTTTGCTTCCTGTCCTGGAAGTCACAGCCAAGAATCAGTAAAAGATGTATTTTATTGCAGGTTAAATAAATAGCTTTCAGTTCTGATGAAATGTGGCAAACGTACGTTAGTTCTATTGCTGTGCTTTCATAAGATGCTTAGACTCAAATGTGGTTTACTATAAAAACAACCAGCAAGTACATATTGAAAGCATATGTAACCGTTTTACCCATTTTGGTTTTGAAAGCTTCGTTTCAAGAATAAGTGGTCAAATGTCCTAAGACTTTTAGTAAAAGCACTTTATGTCTTGAGGTTACGTTTAAAATGTTATAAAACTCACAAATGTTCTAATAAAACACATTGATTACAGTACGCTATCAAAACTATATATATATATATATATATATTTTTTTTTTCTTGCAATCAGAATGATTATCGCCAGACAACGAAATGGTCAGTTAATACATTTAATGGTTGGTTTATTCCATGATCAAGAGACAAAATAACAAGACATTCTTTAACTTTGAAACAATCTGTAAAATCTACACGGCGTAGATGTTTTTTTTTTGGTCAGGTTGGTCTATCGAATTGTTTTCTAGATGTACCTCTATGACTCTATCTTTTTATAAGATGACGTCAGGCATCTTTTACGCTGAAATATCTTATTGAATCGCAAGAAAAACCTTTCACTTTTTACTTTCACGAAACATAACTTGGTACTTGGTGCCATTATTTAGATGTCGGATCCTTTCCATATCGTTAAGGTTTTGAGGATAGCGTGGCTCAATCCTTTATCTTCAATCACAACTTTCCTTTGGATTAGATTGCTCCAGGATCTTCTTTGCAGTTACTCCATTACTGCCTTGGTAGTTGATCAATGACATGCTGGAATTCCCACCGATGACTCAATTTCAATTCTCGTTTTTTCTTCTTTTTTTTTAATGAAATGCTGTTAATCCTGTTTATTTCATGGTTGGCTTAAGTTAAAACTAAGGGTATTATTATTATTATTATTTTTATTTTTTTATTTATTATTTTTTTAGGAAATGCACATAACATAGAAATCATTTGCATATATGGTGATGTAAGAGCTTTTCAGACAGGACTAGTTTCACTGATGGTTGTTAGACAAATGTATGTTACTCAGACGGACTTTATGTTTTTAATCTTGTCTGTTTTTCTCACTCACTACTTCTGTAGAAATTCCTGTAAAAAAAAACTTTTTTTCAGCGAACTCAGGGCTTGTCTGAGAAATCCAATACTGTCCGAATGCGGATGTCTTAGATGGTAAAACAACGTTTAAAAAGAAAGAAAAAAGATAAATTGAAAAAAATAGTTTTGATTGGCTATAGTAATATTAGTTTCAGGTAAGATTATTTTCATTTAAGCTCTCCTTACCTTAATGTCCGTTAAAATATATATTATTCATTCAAATGAATGAATGCAGTCCACGCAGTGTTGGTTCAGGAGAAATACAATCAGAAGATTGCAAGCCAAACTCAGAAACTTGTATCTCTTTAGGAAAACAAGGCCTGTTCGAATAGGGCTTTAGTCAAAGTCTTGTGACTAAAACTCCAAGGTTCTTCTCCTGAATTCCAGTTATTTCATCTGATTTCAGGCAGTCTATAGAATGATGTCCCTGAAGTTTTTAAATATCATTTCAAGCAGTCAATCTTTGTGTTTCTACGCGTCACCTCTATCTCATGAATAGGCTTTTTGCTATTCATTCATTCTGTGACCTCAGGGTACTGTGACACCATGTGCAAATTCTCTTTTGGGGTCTTTAAATGTTAATAGAAGAACATTGAAAGTTTTACTCAGGAATTAGAAGCCGCTGTAAGTCCTCTACACTCTGAATTTGGATCCAAACTTTAATCGAAAATCATAAGTACCATTGTGAGCTCACACATCTGATCGGATGAGTGGTACCATGAAAAAGAGTTTGGCTCTGCCATATTCGAATGTTTTCTTGCAAGAAGAAAAATCAATGAGAGCTGGCTTTTGAGGATGTGAGTAGGGCGTTAGAAAGCACAGTTTCATTGCGACTTTGCATAGAAAACAGGATAGAAATCAAAGAACATATAGAAATAATCCTGGATGTCGAGCAGTTTGTGCTGTTGACGGCTGATCACCGGGAGCTGTTTGACAAATGCCATAAAGATCGCCATCTTCAGATAGGGAGCATCAGTGCATCAATATTTCCTCGACCAAGAGGAAGAGCAACTTGTCGAGAAGCCATCTGTAGAGTCGGGTTAACCTCACTTCGGATCGGTGTGTAGAGGCCTGGATAACATGAGATGACCCGGGCTTTGTATGGAGTATTCATTAGACCAGTGCAGAGTGCATTGCATTAATTGAGTTTCCTGCTGGAGAGTCTAATTAATCGAGTTTCGGGAAGAGTGAATAAAACTGGCGATTTATGTTTTTGAACTGGGTAGATCCCATCTTATATGGCACCAAAGCTTGCTCTTGATTCAATCTGGTGATTGTTTTCAAGAGTGAATTAAAACGGCTAACGTAGGGAGGTGTATTTTATACAAGTAAATGATGCTATTTCAAAAGCTCCTAGAGTTAAATGAACTAGACTCTGTGTATTTGGTCCCACTCTGTATAGAGTTAAACCGACTCTGAGAAAGAGTTATTTAATGATCTTTTTTTCCAAATCTGCACAGGAAAATGCTAAATAAAGCGTAAGTATTCAGAAAGGGACGAAATGCACTGCACTGACGAAAATAGACTGTTTGGTTCAGATAGACTTGTTTAAATAACTCGAGTTATTTCGAGTGGGACCAGATATACTCTGAGTAGAGTTAATTTAACTCTTACGATTTCACTGTGTAGCTGTGTAAAAAGTATCTGGGAATATCAGAAAATAATTTTTTGCATCAAAAATCACACATAGTTGAATTTAACCAGGAATTATTACGTCTTATGAAAGATTTCAAATGCATTGCCTCCCTGTGAAAGGTGACTTTGCTCATCACCACTCAATTACAGAGACGGCTTCATTTGCACCGTCTGCTATCTGTCTCGCCACCCTTCCTTGTGTTCGGAAACACATCATCATCATCCTTCACCCCCACCTAGTGTCCTGCTCTCCCTCACTCTTGTCTTTTCTGTCCCCGGGAGCGGTCTCCATTCGCTCTTTCGCCTGACTGCTCCAGAGGAACGACAGCAGAGGCGCAGTCTGGATGGCTAATGAGCCTGCGGGTGGAGCTGCATGGCTCTTTAAATGAAGGCCCTCACGCTCGCCTCGTTGAAATTTATGTATTATTCTTTCGATGATAACAGCGGATTTAATATAAGTTAGGAAAAAGTTTACATCAGAGCTTATAAAAATGTGAGTTGCTGCTAAGTTAATCTTTCCCCTCTATTTGGTTATGAATCTTGAGTCATTTTATCTCGTTATATGTTAAATGTTAAATCACAAAGTAATGTGGAAGTGAAGCCCAAGCTTCTTGCAGTTTATTGAATTACGCAGTTCTTATAATTAGTAAAAAAAACATTTTCTATATATAGTTTATAGGATTAAAAAAATACTTTCTACATATAATCAATATCTTTCTTTCGTTCTGTTATTTCTGCTGCTGATAGTATTTATGGTAAAAATCTAAATAAAGAATCTTTAGTATGTTAATTTTAAACTTCGTCGTTTACTAAAAGTATGGTTCCAATAATTATATATTAGCAGGCTAAAAACACTTTAATTTCATTTCTTTGGATTATTAATTTAGTTTATTAATAAAAAAAGTATGCAAATATAACATTCCTAAAGTATATATATATATATATATATATATATATATATATATATATATATATATATATATATATATGTTCAGATGTGTGTTTTTACGTTATTTTAGCTGTAAAATTAAAATACATTTAAAATAAAGTTTTTAAATTATTACCATTAAAAATATATTTGTTTTAGGTTATTATTATTATTACTACTATTACAACTATGCTATAATAATAATAATAATAATAATAATAGTAATAATAGTAACAGTTGATAGAAATAATTATTTTAAATGTATTACTTTTCTATATTATATTATTATTGGTATTATTACCACTAATAAAATAAATATTATTAATAATATTTGTATTATTGAACTACGTATGTAAATTAAATATAAATATTATTGTTTCTATAGATTTACCTTTAATTGTTGCTTCATTTTATACATTTAAGTTAAAATGTCACTCTTTTTTTATATTAATGTACTAGCTATAATAACCCTCTCTCAACACACCGCCTGTATTTTAGTAGTTTGTAATGATTAACAATTTACATTTCAAAGTTAAAATGCCCAAATAAGCTTTTTTCTTTTTTTTAAATTTATTTCAATACAAGTAACACTATACTCGCCAAAGAGCTGTCCTCTCTCTGAACTTCACTGTCCTCATTGATTCTACTCCAGCTGAAACCCTGAGTGGCGCCCCCCTCTGGGCCAGTATTCTGTGCTGCAGATTCTGCTGCAAGCATGATTTCATTTGCATTGAATAAAGGTAAAGTGAAGGTGCATTCATTGGGCTAGTGTGCAAATAATGCTTCGGTGTGCTAAATGGTACTCAATAAAACATCAGTCGTAGCTATCAGTGTTTTAATTGGTGATCTAGAGCATTTCAGTCCTCCAATTAACTTTGTTGAGTTTGGTAAATATCAATATTTAGTGTTACTACCTTTAGCCTTCAAACCAGCATCAATTCGTATAGTTACACTTGCGTAAAGTCAGGAATTTTGTAGGATTCAGGTATAACATCCAATCATACCTAATATGGAAATGATCATCCAGTAATGGAACAGAACAGAAACAACTGTGTAGTGGGGTAAAAAAAAACTATAAAATATTATACAGTTCTAGAAAATCAAAGAACAGTTATTTTAATTATATTACAAATTACGACATATTTAAATGCTTGACTTGGGTCTAATCATGAAAATCTTTTTTTTAATCCAAAATGCGGCAGTTTTCCTCGTAAGATATATTTTGGCAGGGCTCTAGACTAACTTTTTGCACTGGTTGCACTGGTGCGCCTACATTTTTTTCTTAGGCGCACCAGCACAAAAGTTAGGTGCACCCAAATTTTCAACAGCATCACATTTAACACCGCATTTCCACAAGTTCCATTTTTTTTTTATCACTGTCCATAGACAATATTTACTTGTAAATGATTAACTAACAACCTGGTCAATATAAAGTTCTTTATTTGAAGCACAATTCCACAAGAAAGGTAACTAAAACTTACTGAAAAAGTGTTTAAAGTGCTTTACTGAGCTGAAATTTAAACTTTAAACTGATTTTGGTCCCTAAGAGCAGCAAATACAAATAAAAACGATAATACCATTTACTACCCAGATCAAGAGTTTATAATGCAGCCTATTTATTTATTTTTTCATTTTTAAGTGTCAGAATATTATGGTTAATGCAGTAACGAGACGGTAGGCATATTATTGACATAGGCTCCATGACATGACATGGCTTACCTTGGGCATGAGCATGCTCGACCTCAATGTGTTCAATTCACCGGTCTTCCTTTCCGCAAGATACAACCGTACACAATGATGCATTCCTTTGTGGCGATATATGTGCCTCCGTCGATCAGGAATTCCATGTACGCACTGTTCGCAATTTGCACAAACGTCTTTTGTTTTCAATGTATCTGCGATGACTCATATAAATTGGGTGCGCGCGACATCATTGCTGTACGTCGGGTTTACGTTCAAGCCATTTTTCTTCATAAGAATTATTTCGGACTTGAATTTAGTGAAGGGGAGTTCTTCTTTTGCAATATTGTAGGCAACGTTAAACTTAATTCTCATCTCGGCCTCGTCTGATCTGTTTGCAGCTGCCTGCCGCTGTAAAGGTACGTTCACATCGAACGCGGTTCGCGCGGTAAGCGCGGAGGGTTTCCATGTTAA